>CANXYC010648098.1:0-39685 GCA_948193065.1 Aleurites moluccanus | reverse complement strand
CCCCCCCCCCCCCCCCCCCCCCCCCCCCCCCCCCCCCCCCCCCCCCCCCTGTGTGGCAACCAGGGTACAAGTACAACCTGTGAGAGAGAGGTCCTGGTTTTTGAGGGACTGCATCCCAATCATTTAGTGCACTTAGCATTTTTTGACCCAAAAGTAAAAGAAAGAAGAATATATGTTGTTGCAGTCATTGAAGGATTTTCACTTGGTCCGGCTTAGATGATGCACTAGCATAAATATTGTATTGACACTTAAAAAGAACAAGGTATGTGGTTCTAAGTTCTAACCAGAATGTTCATGCTTGCAGACTCATAATGAGCAATAATCTTTAAGAAAGGTGAATTGAAATTGAAAGAACATATGGGATAATCTTTAAGAAAGGTGAATTGAAATTGAAAGAACATATGGGAAACCAACTCTTATTAATTATTTTAGAAGGTAATAATATTTCAAAACAGCAAATCAAGGTTATAATACTTTCAACAATAAGCTCTTAATTTACCCTGGGATTATACAGATGTAATTGTTATTTCCCAATTTTTAAATGGACAAATTATGCATTCTTTGACACATGACAGCACAAAATCAGCATGAATCTCCTAGCCAGAAAGTAAAGTATATGTACTCCAATTATTTCTCAGATTATATTCTATTGGACTATATTCACATGCTCTTCCCAGCCAAAAGGAAATGCAAATAGTTAGAGATTATCATTACTATACTATCCATCAATACCTTATGTTACCCTTCACTGAATTGGGATGGAAAGGATTTCTTTACTAAACTCAACTCAGCCTTACTATAATGTGAAAAATAATATGTGCAACAAAGTGATTTATAATGTTATTAAATGCAGCAAGAATTATCTCTATTCTCTACATTATCTCTATTCTCCACCTGGTACCGTAGATTTGCTGATGTTCCAAGGAAGCCTCCATAAACAACTGCTGTTTTAAGTATTGGTGATCTTTTGGTTCGTTGATTGGTAACCAAATCTGGGTTAATCAGTCCGCGAATTGCATATAAACTATTTGAGGCAGCCACAGCCGCAATACTGGAGATAAATCCGACACTAGAAAGTTTCAGACCACCAATAAGCACAGATGCAAATCTGTGACTCAGATTCCAGTCCCTCCCTGGAAGATTTTTTTGAAATGCATTATCAGGTATGGATCCAAGTAGACCCTTTAAAGCATCCATATTGTCAGGGGCATTTATCTCATTAGCATATGAAAGGAATGACAGAGTTGGCGCAGGAAGCCACACTGTGAAAAAGTCAACTACCGATCCCCTGACAGTGTCGGTAATTACATAGTCAAGCTCTTCAAAGAAATTTTCTTTACGCCTCTCATACTGTGCTAAGAGAGTAGTGGTTATTGATATAGCTTCTTCTATAGCTAATCTATGCAAGAATTTGGGATCTGCCAACAGTCTCTCCCTGAAACCCTGCACCCAAAGAGCTTTAGTCAATTTAAGTACTTACAAAATACTACTTTCCCCACCATTGATTATTATTTTCTACAACACCACTAATTAAACAAAAGATAAGGCTCCATATACACTATGAGAAATTTATAGTAAACGTGAAAGCAATCTCAAGTTTTCACTTACAAAAAGCAAGAATACCTGGAAATTATGAGCAAGTTCCTTAAGAATAGGATATTGCTCTAGATCAAAGAAATTCTGCAGTACCTCTGGTGATACTAATCCAAGATCAAGTCCTTGCTGAATGTCCTGATAAGCATGGGAGGAAGTTGTTTCATCAGAAGAAGATAGGAGAGCATACTCAGAAAGACAGTACTTATATGAGAATAACTTTTATTAAATAAAATAAAATAAATAAACTTAGATACATCTTTCTTCTGCCATAAACATATGCACGCACATCCATAGTTGTTAAATTTAGAATAAACAAGACAAGACGTAGTTCTTGTACTGTAGCACTTCAGCTTACCTGGGGCAGGGCATCTCGCCTCCTACCAGCTGCATTCATTACCCGAGCAATTTCAGCACGATCAAAACAATTTCTACTGCAGGGTTGGGCAGCAGAATACCACAAAAAATCAGCAACAGGAACTTCCCCCTCTCTTCGTATGAATTGCCTTTCAGGATCAAGTAATACAACTACTTGATTTTTCTTTTGTATCTTTTTTGAAATTCTTGCTGGCAGGCCAGTTCCTCTTGATCCATACATAACATGGCTTGCACCTGTCACTACTACAAGCATACCAGTCGCTCCTCCATCCACCACTGCTTGTAAAATAATTTGGGACATAGTGTAATCCTCAACTACTCTTGCTTGTGCAGACAAATATGAGCTTGGCCCAAAAGGAACAGATTGATTTGGATAGTTCAGATCAATTGACTTCCGTGAAATTGAAGTGAATCCTGAGATGAAGCCAGAGCCAGCAGGAGGAGCATATTGTTTACGATTAGCCTTTGAGAGCCCGCGAATACCTTCAGATTGGACTGTCCGAATGACCTGTAAATAGCAGAAAGATTGTTCTACCATTTTAAACTACAAAGAATGCATGCACATAAGTTGCAGAACAAACTATGTGAAATGACAACACTTGGGAGGAAAGAAGAAAGATAAGCAGATAGTTTACTCTCTAGACATCCGTTAATCCACCACAACATACAACTCAAAGTAGAGAAGACAAACTTGACAGTACAACGCAATCCTTTCCAATTTAACATTTACAACAGCATTTCTTTATGACAGAAGTTAATGGATAACATAATTATTGTTCCTACAATCATTTATCAAATTCCCATATCATTCTATCATATCATGGATGAAAGAAGATAGTTCAATTATAAAACTAGTTGTTGGGCAACTTTATGCTAGTTTTATGAAACACATTTGGAAACAAGGGAAGTAGAGAGGCAAATGGTATATTGATCCATTGCAAACTGGCCACTCCAAAGGATACAACCGTAGATTCCCAATTACAA
This sequence comes from Aleurites moluccanus, assembly GCA_948193065.1. Taxonomy (NCBI): domain Eukaryota; kingdom Viridiplantae; phylum Streptophyta; class Magnoliopsida; order Malpighiales; family Euphorbiaceae; genus Aleurites; species Aleurites moluccanus. The sequence goes on along the minus strand of CANXYC010648098.1, from coordinate 36,730 downwards.
GTCAACAACATAAAAGGAAAGTATCAATTTGCACTACTGCCACAGCCCAACTGATTGAAACATATTAGATAACATGTTCTACAGAAAACATGGGCAATGCTGTTGGATTCATTAGAAGAACATTATGCAGAAATTTATCTTGTGTGTCTCTCTTGTCTCAAAGATGCTGCAAGTGATTAGGAAAGGATTCCTACCTTTTGGAGTTTGAAAAGGAAAGAAAAAAATCAAGGAAATGGGAAAAAGGATAGTCTTGCAGCGTTTCCTAATTGATACTCAATTAATTGGATAGTTTTGTTCTTCACTGCATATTTTCTACCATACTGTTCTCTAGCACACAGATCAAAACGAACAATCTAGCTATGTACTCAACTGGTCCCATACAAGAAAAGCAATTACCTTAAGTGGAGTGCCACAAGCAACAATCCTAATTCCATTATCACGACAGTAACTCAATAGAGGCTCATACTCTTGCCATCGCTGCGGTGGCCAATGTGACAAATAAGATTTAAAAGTTTCCCCATCTATGCTGCCAACAAATACACGCTTCATATAGATAATTGTTATGCCACATTTAAGCTATGCAATCATAATTAATATAAAATTCTAGTACCTTCCTTCCAAATATTGATTAAGCCGCAGCTGCAAGTCACAAGGAACCGCCTCCATAGCTACAGAAATGGATTTCTCGCTCTCAACGCACCGTTTCCACAAATTCTTAACAATTTGGAGTTCCAATTCCTTATCATCTTTTACCGGCACTTGCTCTGCTTCTCCTAAATACACAATCCTCGCATTCATTAGCTTATCCCACACTTTCCTCTTGTCTTTCCCCACCGCCATCGGCTCTCCAATTGCCGTCGCATCATAAATCCTCGAATTTATCTCCGCCGCCTTCTTCTCAGCTTCCACCGGAGACGGCAGCTGCGGCTGAGGAGGAGAAGGAGGAGATGAGGAAAATTCTGGAGGTTTATTGAGGTCATCGGCTTTGGATACGGCAGATTGAAGCACGGAAGCACCAAAAGCGAGGAGTGGAGTGAGCAACACCTGGCGCCTGCTTGCGGTTTGATTTTGACTAGTAGAGGAAGAATCGGAGCCGGAGCATTGACGAGAACGGATTGAGAGAGTGAGGTGGCGCGGAAACTTTTTGGAAGCAAACCGCTGGAGAAAAGGTATCTCCGGTGGAGAGGAGCCACTTGTATACGGCTGTGGTCTACAGGCCAACCCTTTTTGTAAGTGGGGCTTCATTTTACACTATTGGTAGCAAGTCAGCAACGAACTGAAGCGCAGGCACACATGGAGAGATACAGAGAAAGCGGGGGTTTTTTTGAGGGTGATTTATTTTTTATATTGAAAAATAATTAAAATAATTTTTGATTTTATAACAAGTAGAGGGAAAAACAAAATGAAATTGCGTGGAAATTCAATTCTATTGTTTTTTTTTTTTTTTCAGGTGGAGAATAGAGCAAGTGGTCTCTTGGTGGCTTCATAACCATCTCATACACGTGGAGACACGTGGAGGGGCAGAGATGTTTAGAAATTTAGAAGTTTATATACATGTGGATAGGATTTAACAACTCATCAATCAATTATATTAAAGGGATGTTTGGATAAAAATTAATATTTTATTAAAATAATTAATTTTATTAAAAATAAATTTTAATTATAAAATTTTTTCTCCAACTTTTAAAAATTACGTTAAATATTAAAAATAATCTAATTTCTTTTTTTTATCCAAACACTTTAAAAATTATAAAATTTCTTAAATTCTTTCTAAAACAAAACTTATAACGTTTAGTTTTATATTCAAACACTCTCTAAAAAAGTGGAGAATAATAAGTTTAGAAATATTGGATTTAGGTATTAAATCGAGATGTGTTAACATCTAATCAATAGTTAAATATACTTAGGAATTTTTTTGGTTAAAGAAAAAATAAAATCTATAATTATTTTAGAAGCTGATAGGATTCATATATTTCATACTTTAAATATATATAGGGTAATTATAATTTAAGTGTTAAATATTTTTTTTATGGTGGTGAATTGGTGTCAAAAAATTTAATATTTTACTTTAATTAATTGATTTAATTTATAAATTATTAAATTAATCAGTTGATTGATGCATTTTAAATTTCTTATGATTTATATATAATTTATGAAACAATCTTATATTTAATTATTATCTTTTATTTTAATAGATTAATAAGGTGAAAAGTTAATGCAGTTGAATTTTTATAAGCTAAAAAGAACTAAACCTATAATGATTCTTTTTTAAGAAAAGCTTACGTAACGATTCTTAGCTGTTTAATATTGGCTAAAAATTATTGTAATTTATATTTATAACAAAATTTAAAATATAATTAATATTTTTACATAACCAAATTATATTTTAACAACAATTAACTATTTATAATTAATATAAAATTTAAAAATTATTTATTTATATAGTCAATCCCATATAATACACATGTCTGAAAAATTAAAAAAAAAAATCTAATAAAATCATTATACATCTTTCCATAATTTTTTTTTTTATATATATATGATTGGTTTTATGGTAAACTTAATTAGGTCATTATCACTAAGGTTCCGTTTGAGTACAATAATTAGAATTGAAATTAAAAATTTTAATTTTAATTTTAATTATATCACGTATAATACACATGTCTGGAAAATTAGAAGAAATCTAATAAAATCATTATACATATTTTCACATTTTTTTTTTTGTATATGATTGGTTTTATTGCAAACTTAATTAGGTCATTATCACTAAGGTTTCGTATGAAGACAAAAATTGAAATTGAAATTAAGAATTTCAATTTTAATTATAATTTTTTAAAATTAAAATTTTATTGAAATTGTAATTTTAACGTTTGTTTCATAAAAAAAAAATTGAAATTGAAATTGAAATTAAATAAAAAATTGATGACGATAAAAGTGTTTATTTGAATTGGAAGTAACGGTGGATCGTCAACTGTGGCGATAAGGGTGGTAATGGATTGCCAGCAATGACGATCCGGCGAGTCATTATCTCCGGTAGTGACAGTCCGACGAATCATCATCTCCAGCGATGACCGTCAAGTGAGTCACCGTCACCGATCATGACTCTGGAGATGGAGGTGGTGGCGGCAGTAGTGCTGGGATGATGGTGGCGGTGGGAGAAAGGAATATAGTTGTAATTATGGAATTGTAATTCTTATAAAATGATAATAGAATTGTAGAATTAATTTTTTAATTAAATTATAATTTTATAGACTTGTAATTAGAATTTTAATTTTAATGATAGATGACTGTCAAACACTAAAATTAAAAATTTCAATTCTAATTTTAATTTCAGACTTTTTAAACATAGCCTAATAATAATCATAGACTTGAATTGGTAATTGATAATTATATCGTTTATTAATATTAATATTATATTCATCTCAAATAAAATATTAATATCATATCATAATGTAATATATATATTTAATAAATTTTATAATAGTCAATATTACACATATAAAATACAATATTTTTTAGGTATATATATATTGTTCATTGCATATTTATTAAATTTATTTTAAATAACAAAATTATAATAAATTTATTTTCTGTATAAATATATATATATTATTTATCATAATATAAAAAAAATCTTATATGTATTACTTATCAATTTTCACTTTAATCCAACTTCAACCATTAAATAATTTCAATAAAGCACAATTTCATTGGTAACTTTAAATTAAATAAGGGCTTGTTAATAATACTCGGGCAACACCGCAGATAAGAGGGAAATCGAGGCTAAGTCATAAACAATAAAATATTTATAAATTAATATTTGATAAATTAATAATTTTTATTATATAATAATTTTTTATGATTCCGACTTGATATAATAGATTAAATTAATAATTTTAAGAAATCAATATGATAATATAATTTTTAAAAATCATTACATAATTATATAATTTTATTAATATTATAAATTGATAATCTATTAATATTATACATATAATAAATTATGATATATATTTTATTAAAATATCACTATAAAAATGATTTTAAATTTAAATAATTATACACACTTATTTTTTTTTTTTACTTAATTAATTCATAATCAATTTATCATTTTTTTTAATTTATTTTTTTTATTTCATTTCAATTAATTTATATTTAATTGATCACATATTTTTTTTATTTATTTTAATTAATTGTATTCAATTAATCATATATTTTTTGTTTAATTCATTTAATTCATATTAAATTGATTATAAGGTTAGTAAAATATAATAAATTTTTAATTAATTAAATATATATTTATTAAATTATAAATGTTATCTTTAAATTAATAAATTATTAATTTATTAATTAATTAATAATTTTTTTAATTAATAAAATTTATAAATTTCAATGATATTAATTTTATAAAAATTTTAATATATATATATATATATATATATATATATATAGCGCTGAGGGATGGAAATAAGTGAAAATGATATTCTTTCATTTTACGTGTGATTGGGAAGGAATAGAATCATATAAGAAGCTATATGGTGGCACCAGTGGATTGGGGTCAATTCATAAAAAGAAAAATTATTAATTTATAGAAAAAATTTTATATTATTCACATAAGTCTAATTTTTTTGTATAATTTTTTTTTTTCGATCTATTTAAGTTAAATTTTTACATAGAAAGATTTTTTCGATTTATTTAAAATTAATTTTTTTTGCTTTTTTTAATGGAATTATATTAATTATTTTAAAGATATTTTTTAAATTAAAGATGATATTATAATTTACAAGAAAAAAAATAATGATTTAATGACTTGTAATTTACCCATATATTTAGAGCATCTCTAATAGACTTTTCAAATTTATAAATATTTTTATTTTAAAGAGTCAATCATAATTTATAAATTCTAATAGGCTTTTTAATTTGAAAAAATAAAATACAAAATGAAACTTGACTTTCCATATGTGGAGAGTCAAAATCAATTCTCTACATAAAATATTTAATATGTATATTAAATATTCTACAGTTTTCAAAACAAAATAATTACTGATTATTTTTATTTTTATTTTTTTATATATATTAAAAATACAATTGCAAGGCATATACGTTCTTTTTTTTAATGCCAAATTCTTCCATTTTCTTCCCAAATCATGAACTTTCAAAATAATCTAAATATAAATTTTGATTGCAATGAAAATCTTAAATTTTCTACTTAAATTCCAGTATCTAATAATATATCTTCTTTCATGAGCACCCAAGAATTCCAAATTCCAAGTATCTTCTTCATTGGAACTAAACTCTAAAAAATCAAGAGGTGACAATTTTAGTACCGAGGAAAATATTCTCATTGTGTCGGCATGACTCAATATTAGTTTGGATGCAATTCAAGAAAATGAACAAAAACACAAGGCTTATTGGACTCGATTGTGAAAATATTTTCACAAATATAAAAAAATTGTTTCAGAGCGGTCACAAATTTCTTTGATGAATCGGTGGTCGACGATCTAATTAGTCACAAACAAATTTTGTGGATGTTATGCACAGATTGAAACTAGGAATCAAAGTGGGATTAATGAGCAAGATAAGGTCAACTATATACATAAATCAAGCATATAAATTATTTTCTTATCTTAAAATCAAATTATTTCTTTTGTATCTGTATCAACATGTATATATAAATAAATGACTATATAATATAATATAAATATAAATATAATGATTTTTAAGGTAAGAAATCAATTTTTTTTAGAATATATATATATTCAATATGGTGATATTTAAAATTTTCATTACGGTTGTAGTTAGTGATATTACCAAATATGTAATCCAAACAAATATTTTTATAATATAAATATAAGAGAGTTTGATTCTTAAGGTAATAAATTAATTTCTTAAATATGATAATGTTGATAATTAATTTTGTGGTGTAATTGGGTGTCTAATAGCATTATTGAAATATAATGACAGATGAATTTGATGATTGATTTGGTGATTGTGTACAAGTTATGTAATATAAAATATAAATCAATGTAAATTTCTAAGGTAATAAATTAATCTATTGAATATAGTAATATTGATGACTAATTGTGTGCCTTAAGTTTTTTATGTTTGGGTGCTTCATAGTTCTATTATAATTTTATTACATATTAATTATTTCATTTTTTTTATTATTTTTCATTTTTTCATTTTATAGATTGCTCATGCAAAATTATTGTACTAAAAGTTGAATGAAAGTAAATCTCCTTTCCAATTTGAGCATTGTTGGAATATATTAAGATTCCAACCAAAATGGTTAGAGGACTGTCAAAAGAAAAAGTCAGTAAAAAGTAAACATAGTGGCTCTTCTTCGAATTTTTCATCTGCTCCGACTTCAGAGTATGTGGAACTTGGTGATGACAACATTCCTAATTCTAATTTTGTGGATCTAGAGAGACCACTTGGGAAGAAGGCTGAAAAAGATAGAAAAAAAAGAAAAAATAAATATCTTGAAAATGAGTTTTTCAAATTTATGTGTGACCATGTTACAAGAAATGAAAGAAGAAAAAAAAAACAGGTTAATGAAAAGATGATAGAAATGGTTGAAAGAACATATGCACAACAAGAAGAAAGGTTGACTTATGAACAAGAAAAGCTTGAGTTGGAACAAATGAAAGAGGATGAAAGGATCATGTTGATAGATACAAATGGAATGTCAACAATGCTTATAAATTTTTACATCCAACGTCAAAGGGATATTATAGCAAAAAGATCCAATAACAATATAATTTAGTTTATTTTTTATTAAATGTGGGTTGTTTACAAATTATGGAACTTGTATATTTTCTATATATGTGATTAAGTTTGAATACCATTTTTTCATTTTTATATTTAAATTATTTTTGTCTGCATATGTTCTTAATATTGAAAATTATTTTCTTTGTTTTAGGAGGCAAAGGCAAATGAATCAACTTTTTTATTCCATTTTAAGTCATATAAGTAAGGATATTTATTTTCACCTATAAAACTAAAAATCATAAATTGCTTAAAAAATTAGATACCACATAGTTTAGATAGTAAAATTTGAATAAAGAAACATATATAAATGGATCATATAAGAAAGTTACAATATAATATTGTTTGTCTACAAATTTTGAGTTCCATACATTTTCCATATATGTTCCATAAGGTATTGCTGGAGTTGAGAATGAATATCTCTATCCATAATATGGTGATGACGTCGAATAAATTTCATAAGCTCTGCTGTGTGCTCGTGCGAAATTGGTATATTTGTATGGATTTTAGATCCTTCATAGTTAAAATCTAAATTTTTAATATGTCGTTCATCTTCAACAATCATATTGTGCAATATAATACAAGTTTTCATGATATCTTTTAGAGTTTTACGATGCCAAAAATGTGTTGGACCATGCACAATTGCAAATCGTGATTGTAGTACTCCAAATGCTCGTTCAACATCTTTTCTTGTTGATTCTTGAGCTGCAACAAGTCGTTTATGTTTATTACTTTGTGGATATGAAATCGTCTTCACAAACGTTGTCTATGGGGGGTATATGCCATCTGCAAGGTAGTAGTTCATTACATATTCATGGCCATTGATCGAGTAATTACCTGGTGGAGCACATCCTTTGGCAAGATCTGCAAATAAGAAAGATCGTTCTAAAACATTTATGTCATTATGTGATCAAGGTAATTCAAAAAATGAATGTCATATTCAAAGATCATAAGAAGCTATAGTCTCAAGAATTATAGTTGGTTCATGAACATGACCAACATACATTCCTTTCCATGCCACTGGACAGTTTTTCCATTTCCAGTGCATGCAATCAATACTCCCCAACATTCCAGGAAATCCACGACTTTCGCCTTCTTTTAACAACCTAGCTATATTCTCTTTATTCGGTGACCTCAAATATTTATCTGAAAAAATTGAAATCACAATCTTAACAAATCTTTTTAAGCTCTCAATTACAGTATTTTCACCAATTTTTACATATTCATCAACAAAATCTGCAGCAACTCCATATGCAAGCATCCTCATTACAACAATAATTTTTTAGAGAGAAGATAAATTATCAATCCCAATAGCTTTTTTTTTGGATAAAATAGGAGTCATGAGCTTCTACAGCACATTGAATACGAAGAAAAAGTGATTGATTTATTCGAAACCTTTTTCGAAATAAATTTGGAGAATATACGAGATTTTCTCCAAAGTAGTCATGAAAAAGTTTATGGTGATTGATTCATTCGAAACCTTTTTCGAAATAAATTTGGAGAATATACGAGATTTTCTCCAAAGTAGTCATGAAGAAGTTTACGGTGACCATAAATTCTATCACGCCATATATATGCATGACCTTAAATTGAACCACGGTGGAAGGTTATTTTTCTTTTTTTATTGATCAAATCTCCTATAGAAGCTATTGTTATCTCCAATTCATCATCTGAATTATAATCATCAAGAATTAAATTGATTAATTGAGTATTTTGCATAATTTAAAATGATAGGAGCTGAATTTTAAAATAAAAAAAAAAAGACATATATTAGTATAAGCATATATGAAGTACTGTCAAGTTTTATATAAAAAAAATAGAAGAAACTTTTAAATAAAATGAAAGAAATAGAAAAATTAGAAGAAAATTATGGACAAAAACACTTAAGATAAAATTTAAATGAAAAATCGTGTGCTCTACGTATCGATAAAAAAAAAGAGGAAAAAGTTTTGTTGAAAATTGGTAAATAAAAATAAAAGAAAAAATAATTAAAGAGTTAAGAAAATATTAAATTATATTTATTTATTGAAAAATTAATTTTAAAAAGTCATTATATAAAATTCTATTAGAGTTCTAAACAAAAATTAGCTCCTTATTTTATAAAAATATAAAAAATATTTTTTATTTTAAATATTATATTTTTTAAAATAAAAAATTACATTGGAAAACATTACGAGTGTGCTCGTACAAACCATGCATTTACACACTTATTAGAATATCCATTGTTGGCACCCCCTGAATTACAAAATTATCCTTGTCACATCAAAGGATCCACTATCCAAAATTACAAAAAGACAAAAAATCTTAGTAGGGGTAATTAGGTAATTTTAAAGAAAGGTACATTTACTATATAATAAGTTGGCAGTTGGCACGCCGACCGCTTCATGAGTCTCTCCCTATTTCACTCTCTCTGACTTCTGTCACCTCGCTCTCTTTCTTCTGCATTTCTACTTTAGTACTACTGATAGTAATAGAGCCCTAAAATTTTCTTGCATTTCATTCGTTTACTTGGCATCGAACCCCATTTTTTCCGAGAAACTAACAATCGCCATCTACTGCTTCAAAATTCAGAATCTCAGGTCTTTGCACGACGATTATTATTTTTTAGATATTTTTATTGTTGTTATTTTAAATATACATACTATTAATTTTTATATGAATTATAAGTATTAAATACTCTGCATCAAAATTCAGAATCTCAGTTCTTTGCTTTTTATTGTTGTTATTTTAAATTTAAATGTATACATATTATTATTTTTTTTTAAATGATATACTCACACGATTGAGAATATATATTTATGGGCTGTTTGGTTGGTCAATTAAATACCCCTAATTATCGACTGATAATATGCGTGTATCGCCAATTAAAAAAATTTATGGTCAACTAAAAATTCCGATTATAATAAAATTTCTCTTCAATCGATAAATCTTATAAGTAGTTATAAATTATTTTTAGCGATTGACGATTTGAATATTTAACAATCGTTCTACCAAACACCTCCTTAATTGCCATGAGATTCGCTAAAATTAGATATTGAGAGTGATAAATTAATAAACGAATTAAATTTATTATGATATTATATTAAATTTCTAATTTTTATATAAATTGAAAATATTAAATATATAAATAAATATAATATAAATTAAAATATTAAATATTATTATTATTAAAAAATTAAAATTAACTAATTAGATGATACAACCTTATCTTTTATCAAATACTTATATTTTTTATTTACAATTATCTTAATAATTTTACAGTTATAGAGAGGTTTATATGATTATATTTCATGTTACTAAATTAATTAGTTCATATAGAAATAATTCGATTTTCTTGATATTTTTTCTATAATGATAATGAAAAATTAGTGCATGAACAGTTGTTTTGATTAATTACGATGACAATTTTATTTATTTTTCTTTTTTTAGGTCACTAATCTCTTCTTCTGATTTTTTAATTGTTTATTTATGATGAATAGCTTCATTATGATGTCAATAATTGATTTGATTTTCTAAAATAGAATGCTAGCATAAGTTGATGTTTGATTATTGTTTTTAAGAATTATGATGTCATTAATTGAATTTCAGACTTCTTGATTTCGAAATTGAATCTTGAATTCGAATTTGTTGCTTTGATCTTGTTGTTTCTGTTCTCATAAATAGAGTGGGACTATGTTTCAGTTTCTTGCCTTCATAATACTTGTTGCATTTTGATTCTCGTGGTTCTTTTTTTTTTTTTGCCTGTTTAATTTCATTTTCCTAACCGAGAATTTTGAAGATTAAAGATATGGTAGAAGATTAATTCAATGTTATGGTAGAAGATTAATTTAATGGAGATTTTACATTTAAGGTAAAAAAAAAAAGTTTAGAAAAGAAAAAGAAACAAAAAGACTACCACTTTCTAGTTCCCGTTAGCTACAAGTTATAATGGTTAGGAAGAGTAAATGTTGGTGCATTATATATATATATATATGTTAAGTTCTTTTGGAAGCTTTTGATGCACAGTGTTCCGGTTTGATAGATTCCGTGATACAAATGGTTTAGTTGCTGTATTGGTTGTCTTTTGTTACTCAGAGACATTATGTATGTAAGATTTATTTGGATATTTTAAGATTCAGCCTAATGGGTGCAGTTTGTAATAGTAAATTATGTATAGCATGGCTAATACAGAGGATTTTAAGGCTATTTTTGTACCTTAATTCTACCCAGGTGAAGCACACATCTTGTCTGCTGATGCATACTTGTTTGCTCTTAGTTCCTTTGTTATTGAGAGATTTTAGATGCTTATTGATTGCTTTTGTAACATTAAACTGTACTGATGTGGTAGAGGCCTTTCTTTTTCCCTTGCCTTTATTTTTGTTTTAGAAGGGGGAAAAATGTTGATGAGTGTTTGGGGCAGAAACAGTAGGACAGTGGTTTAATATAATAGAAACAGATTATATTTACTTCACATTCTTAAAACAAGTATATATATATATATTCATTTGTTGTTCTGTTTTTGGATTAAAACTTTTGTTTTGGTATCTTGGTGGAAAGTTCAAAAATGCAACATAACTTTAGATGATGCCTAGTGCTTGTATTTCTCTTCTTAATCAGATTTCTTGCCACTGTGTTCCTTGTCTATCTTTGATTATTGCTTCAAGATGCAAAGCTACTGAAAGATTTATCAGCTATTTTTTATTCAACGGAATGGGTGCTGGAAGAAAAACAGAGACAATTATTATGAAGGAAAAGGCTGTACGTCCATGGACAGGACATAGTATTGACACTGCGAGGAACCTAAGGACAAGTGATCTAGCTGGAGTAATCTTTGGCTGCAAGCACAACACAATCAAAGAATGTTTCTCGAAGCAGTTGTTTGGTCAGTTGGCTAACTTATGTTTTGGCTTAGAATGTAATTGCCTTTCTTATCTAGATAATATTTGTCATAATCTTGACTCTTCCCCCACTTGAAATGTTATTGAATTTCATGGATAGGGTTGCCTGCTCCTCATCACACGTATGTAAACAACATCTATCCTGGTTTGCTGCTATTTTTATTCAACTACAGTGATAGAAAACTTCATGGTATATTTGAGGCAGCAAGTCATGGACAACTAAATATCAATGCACATGCATGGACTGAAGATGGCTCAGAACCTACTCCATATCCTGCACAGGTATTGCATAGGTTTTTGGGTTCCCTAGTTGACAAAAGGAATTTACTGGATGTTGCTTTTCTCTTTTAGGTTAGGTTCCGCATCACTACACTGTGTCAACCATTGGTGGAAGATCAATTTAGTCCAATAATTGCAGAAAACTACTATGCGCCAAGATTTTTTTGGTTTGAATTGGACAAAGATCAAACAGAAAAATTGGTATCTTTATTTTATATTTCACCAATAACACCGAAGCAGAACAGTCTGCTCAAAGGTTCATTCAGTCCAAATGCAAGGTAAGAATATTGCAAAATTGAGATTTCTAATGCATATCATGTCAAGTTGGACTGGGTCTCCTCTCTTACTTGCCTTCATTGTAGCAGAGAGAAGCAGGAGCTGGAAGGTCAGATTGATGCTAATGTGAAAGGGAAACAAGAGAAAAAAATTGCAAGTGTGAAACCAAGTTCTGGTCTTTCTTATGCTTCTGTTGTTAAGGGTTCATCTGTTGTTCAGACTGATCGATCTCACGTTAAATGGGGCAACTATGTTGATCAACCTAACATGGCTGTACAGGGTTCCTTAGCTGATCCTAGTTTGCGTGGGAAAATGCAGCAGTTGAAAGATAGGGCCAATGTGGATGTTGCAAAAAATCATGTGCATGAGGCTGTATGCCAGTATCCAAGTAATAATGAATCTTGCTCTTCTGTTGATGGTATGAGTGCTTCTCTTTGTTGGAAACCATGGAGTGCCTTGTTCAATAAAGAAACTGCTTCTGATGCAAGAAAGGAACCTGAAGATTCAAAGTTGCCAGCTTTGGAATCAAAACTTTCTGAAACAGATCAATACAGTTTGGAATGGGAGCCTTCATATAATGAACATCAGAAAATGTTGGAAGCTCCTGTAGACAAGGAAGATTCTGAACATTGTGGAACTCCAGCCATTGTTGATACAGGACATGAAGCCAATGATTTTGACATCACAGCGGATCACTACAAGTTGGAATGGAATTCATCATGTGTTTCACATTGTTTGGATGAAGAACGACAGACCTCAGGACTTTCTACTGATGGGAATATGTATGAAGCCATGGCAAATATGGTTATAGAGGATAATCATGGGGAAGATGCTGTGGTACATTCAGGAGAAGCAATGTTTTAGAAATGAAGTATTCTAATTTTCATTCTATAGTAGAAAAGGTAATTGAGGCTATCAATTGTCATTGGTTTAACCTTGACATCTTTCTTTTCTTCTAATTTCCTTTTGACTTTGTGATTTCTCTTCAAGTTACCGGAAGTAGAAGAATTGAAGAGATCTCAATTGATACAAGTTCGAAAAATTAATCTGATGGAGCAAGTGCTGGTATGATGTCTTATGGTTGCTCTTTTAAATAAGTTCTTTGCTTTCTGCATATCCTGGTAATTTGCAAATAAGCTGTATCATAACCATGTATGCTTGGGTTTGATATCATGCTATATTCTTCTGTTTTTGCTGCAGTGTGTCATGCATGTACATATCACTCGTTTATGTGTATTTATGTAATTTGAATATAATTTATTGTCTCCCTTGGATTCTTTTGGAAGTGAATGTAAATTTCTTTTTTCTTTTGCCAATTTTGCACTTTTCCCAAACTTGCTAGATGTTGCTTCATTTTGAAGATGTATGTTAAATCTGTAGTGTCAATTTTTATGTGGTCAAATTACATTGGGTTCCATTTGAACTGATTATTGTTTGAAATGATTTTTATTGGATTTGAAATCATAAATTCTTATGATTTTTCTTGAAGACAATCCAAATCCACCTCCCTTTCAAATGCATACCTATCCAAACGGATCCTTAATGTATTTTTTTTAATTAATCAAATCGTTGCTATCAACTTTTTTAAAGTTTAATATTTTTTGGTTTATATGAAAGTTCACCTATTTGTTTTCTTCAATGATATGCTGAAGAGGTTGTTGCATGTGGTTATTCTATCTTTGTCTTCTTTTTTTCATGTGGCTTTTTTTTTTTTCCCACTGCTTTGCATTGTGGAATTAAAAATCAGAAGTTAATTTGCCATCAGGTTGAATCAAGAATTGAAATTCAACAACTGAAAGATAGGTGCAAATTGTTGGAATCTAGCCATCTAAACTTTCATGAGCGGATGCTTATAGCCGGAGGATTTGATGGTTCTTTGTGGTTGTCAAACTTAGACTCTTATTCCCCTTTCCAAGACCTAAAGAAATCCCTTGCTTCAATGAATTCTGTACGTTCATATGCCTCGGCAGTGAATTTGAATGGTGAATTTTACATCCTTGGTGGTGTGCATGATAATTTGTGGTATGACACAGGTATGTTTGTTTTTGTTTTGACTTTTCATCCTTCTCAAAATATTGGTTTCTTTATTGCGATTTTGAAAATGCTACAATTCTCTGTGTGCAGTTGAGGCGTACAACCCAACAAGCAATCAGTGGTCTTTTCGTCCTTCATTAAATCAAAGAAAAGGACACCTGGCAGGTCTTTCATTATATGTCAAGATATTTGCAGTTGGAGGTGGAAATGAAGTTGAATGTTTTTCAGAGGTGGAAATGTTGGATGTAGATGCTGGAAGGTGGATCCCTGTCCGGTCAATGTTCGACAAGGTACCTCTTAAATTTTTTTTTTTTTGTTGAAATTTTCACTCTTAGGTACACGTGGCCTTGCTGAAACCACAAGATATTAGATAATATCAAGAAAAATTACTTAGTCTGATAAAAATTCTATGAAAGCAGTATGCTTATAGTCTTTTACGATAAAGCTAAGCTTGTTCTTGTGTGCTGCCTGTGTACTTAGTTGCGCCTCCTGTGTGTTTGGCATTTTTTAAGCTGTGACCAAAGGAAAGAGAGTGGTAAAATGGAATTTCCATTTTGATGTTCTTTATGCAGCCTTTACAACTTGCATGAGCAAATGAAAAAAAACTTTAGAATTAATCCATAGTATTCTGTGCAATAGAAGTCTTTGGAAGATAAAACTGCTGCAAAATATGTGGTATGGATTTAGCTGATAGCCAACACGCTGGCACAATTCCTTCATTTAACATTTTTCTTGATTAACTTCATCTTTCTTTTGTTCTGTCAGCGATTTGATCCTGCTGCAGCAGAAATAAGTGGTATACTCTATGTTGTTGGAGGATACAATGGAAGGGATTACTTAAAGTATGGAACCATTTTTCTTTCATTACTTTCTTCTTTCTATTTATTTGGTGGATAAGTAGTTGTTTGCTGTCAATGGTTGGAGTTAAATATAAAATTTGCTATCATTTGCTTTGAACATGGTTGAATCAATCTTTAGGTTTTCTCTATCATGTGATATGGGCCATTAGTTCATCAGAATCTCTTTACGTGAGTTTTGAGCAAGAACACTGTATATTGAATAATCATAGGCATATAAACTTAATATTTTGTTATTATGCATAATCTAGTGCTGTCAAAATAAAAGTGTTGTTTGATAACATTTTGAAAGGCTTGCTACTGTGTAGAGGTTAGGATTACCTTCTGTGGACTTTACATGCTGCTGTCTTATTGCCCCAGATTGTTTCACTGAGGTATATTTGTTTTTTAATATCTCAGCTCAGTTGAAAGATTTGATCCACGAGAACATTCATGGACACGACTTCAGAGTATGTCTTCAAAGAGGGGATGTCACTCTTTGACAGTTCTGAATGAGACATTGTAAGTTTATTTATTATATTTTATTATATTCACTGTTTCAAATTTTTTCTGCATTTTTTTTGGGTATGGGGCTGGAGGCCCCTAGATGGATTGTTTAAATATTCAAAATAAAAGGCAAGGATATTTTGATTATCCTACAACACAAATTATGGGGTATCGAACACTTTGCTGTATTTTCTATATAAAGATTCTATTTTATGTATAAAGATATTACAATCTTGATGGAGGGATCCATGAGTGAGTCGAGGGGATATTTTGGTGCTGCTGTGATTCAAGATTCAATTTATGTTATTGGGGGCCTGAATGACAATAACAAACTATTAGATATGGTATGCAACCACTCCCAAATCAAACTATATGTCTGATTTTAGCATTTCGTTCTAGGGAACAAGTTTTAACGGTTTATAATTTTATGTTTGATTTTGCTGTGATGTGAGGACAGGTGGAATGTTACAATGAAGGTCATGCTTGGCAGGTAACTGACCTCAAAGGAATTGAGAAGAGATGCTTCTTCTCTGCTGCCGTTCTATGATTCAGAAGCTGATAGCTATTATCACTTTGGAGACATGTTATGTTCATTGTATATTACAGGTTCTAATACTGTATGAAATTGTCTGGAAGCTGTTGATAGAAGAGCATTCTCTCAGTTGTAACGAGTAGGTAGTAAATGTAGGTTATATGACTTAATCTAACCTGATTGAATATGCATTGAGCTTTGTTTATTGTGCACACAGTGCATGGCTCATTTTGTAATATGATGGTGAAATAGATTACGATTATGTACATGTAAAATTTTTTACCATACCAAGTGCTCAATTTTATGTTTACTGTCATGCTAAATCTGTTTTACGGGGTCAGTTGTTAACAGTTTTTTTTTTTTTGGATCCCTTTCAAGTTTCAAAATTTGTCATAAAAAATGTATATATTTAGTATTGAGCAGTGGGATTCAAATTTGAGTTTATTATTTTTAATATTTTTACTAATGGATTGAGTAATCATTAACTAATACATATATATTTTTAATGTATATATTCTTAATAAATTGATTTGTTATCCATATATTAAATGTACCGATTAAAAAATAAAATTTCAGATAATATTAAATAAATAAATTTAAAAATAAATCAATTGAGTCAACAAGGGAGATTATTAAGGTTGTAATGATTAAATATAACTATTAAAATTTCTATTTTTTTTTATTCAATTTATTTTAATATTAATTTATTTATAATTATTTAAAATAATTATTTTATAATTATATTTTATATAAAATAAACGTTTTAGTACTTTTGTAAGAAAAATCAATAAATATTTAACCACCAAGATTTCGTTATGCATTGTCAAACTTATAGCAATTCCAAGATCTTGGATCGAATTGGTGTATCTCACACACACAGCTCTGTTCTTATAACATAAAAAGGCACTGTACAACAAAATTTAAGCTTTAGATTTTGGTCTACAGCACCGTTAAAGTCCTATGCAACATCTTTATTATCAACCAACAATCCAACCCAAACCCAAGCAAGTTTAATTTTTTTGGGCCAACACAAATTCATCTGGGCCGTTAAATCCCCTACCAAATCACAATGATTCCCACAAAAAAAAAAGCACAACAAGTGCCCGTTAGCAAACGGCATTGGAAAATCGAGGCTGTAACGGCGTCGCCTCGTGGGTGAAGAAACTGAGGAGAACAGGCGGACATTACAAAGACACTCTTCTCCGCTCTCTGTCAAAGCCAAACGTGTCGCTTAACTAACCAAAACTAAACTCTTCATTAATTCTCCATTTTACCCTCCCAAGCTAAACCCATATTCACTCTAAAAGTTTTCCTCTTCACAAAATCCTCCATTTCTCTGTTTCAATCTCATGGAGTCCTCTATTACTCTTCAATCTTTTCATTGTAATTCTCTCTTTCTTTCCCTTTGTGAACAAATTTGATGAGATCTGTGTTTTCTGTTTTTATGGGTTTTTTTATTTAAAATTTGTTATATTTCAGGTAAAATGTACGGTCAGCGTTTGACGGTTAACCGGAAACTAATGTCTTATCCAATGAAGCGAAATGTAGGTTTGATCTCATGTGTAAAATCACCTGAAGCTGCTGCTACTGCTAAATCTGATGGTGAGTTCATTTCATTAGCTTCTGGTGCTTTTTGTTCAGTATTATCCTCGTTTAGATTTGGACTAATTGAAGTTTTGGATTATTTTTTTAAGGTGGTGCTGGTCAAGGCTCGTTGGAGAAGAGTAAATTGCGAAGTGCAACTTTTCCTAATGGATTTGAAGTGAGTATGAATAGCTGCATCAGTGCAAATGATTGAAATTTTTTGTTTACTTACCCTGTTTTTGTTGACTTTCAAATTTATGCTTTTAATCCTTACATTAATATAAAAAGTTTATTATTTTAAGATTTTAAGAATACGAGTTTGTTCAGATTGTTAAGTTTATATTATAGCTGGCTTAGGTAAGTAGAGCTTTCTTGTAGAAACTGTTGCCTTTATAGCTTAATTTAATTTAATTATCTACTTGATTTTGATTCATAATTTCAATTAATCATAAAACAATAATGACCCTGATATTAACTGTAATTCTATCTTGTTCAGCCAATAAAATCCTATTGAGAAATGCTTTAGCATGAAAATCAGTGTTTCATATTTGGACATTATGATTATTATTTAATATCAAATTGCAGCAATTGAGAGATGACTGCCTGCCTATCTTTAATACTAGCAAAGGAACAAAATAATGGGTTATATTCAATACTTAGAAGATATGCTTAGACATGGCCGCTCTGTTTTTTATAATTCCCATTTGATAGTTTGTGTTTGTTCATTGTGCTAATTCCCGTTTTCTTTAGAAGGCTTATTCAATTCATTGATTTGGTTGTTTGACATTGATTATTTCTATTTCATCTTGATTAACAAGTGCTTGCATCTTCTGATTCGAAACATAACATCTTGCTCATTGTTTCCAATTCATCAGGCATTGGTACTAGAGGTTTGCGATGAGACGGAGGTTGCTGAACTGAAATTAAAGGTAAACGTCTACCTTTTGTCATGCAATTTTTCCTTGCAATGCAATCCTTGTCATATGGTGATATCATTAACTTGAAATTAAAAATTATAGTGGAAAAAGCATAACTTGATAGTTTCACTCATCCTTGTATTTCTATTTGCAAATATTTGGCTTTGTTAAAGCAAATAACATATATTTGACCGGCTACCTATTGCTTTGAGTTAGGTTGGAGACTTTGAAATGCATTTGCGCCGCAATGTTGGGGCTACAAAAGCTCCCATGTCCAACATTTCACCTACTGTGCCACCTCCAATTCCAACTAAACCCATGGATGTATCATCTACTGTTGCCTCACCACCATCACCGCCAAAACCCTCTACTGAGAAAAGCACTCCATTTAAAAATGTTTCTTTTGGGAAGTCATCAAAATTGGCTGCTTTAGAAGCTTCTGGAGCTACTGGATATGTGCTAGTAGCTTCCCCAACGGTAAGTGATGTACAGTAGCTGGATGGTGAGAACAATTTTTATGATTTCTTTTGTTGTGAGCGGAGCCATGATAAAACATATGCATCACTCTTTTTCCAGGTTGGCTCATTCAGAAGGAACAGAACAGTGAAAGGAAAAAGGCAACCTCCCACATTCAAAGAGGTATGTGTTACTGTGGCATGCCTTTTTTTTGGGGTATATTTATTGGTTACCATGACAGGCCACCTGTTTTATAAAAATTTATCAGTTAATATACATTTGTTCTATTTTCCATTTTTGTCGACTGCATGTATCTGTGACTAATTATTTGCTTGTGCTAAGTGCTAACACAAAATTATGACGGATAACCTGTGGATGATAAACTTAAGCTGAATCGCTCATTTTTAGCTTGTCAGGATCTTTCGATGATTCACCCTTTCCAGTTTAGCTTGATGTAGAACAGACAATTCAAAATTTTGATATAATTCAAATGTCGAAAAATTGATTACTTCATATAAGGAGTACTATCATGGGGCTTTATTGGATTAGATCTTAATTCTAAAAATGTGCAAATTAAAATTTACAGGGTGATCTAATTAAAGAAGGACAGGTGATAGGATATCTGGATCAATTTGGCACTGAACTTCCTGTGAAGGTGAGCCTTTTGTTTCCATGTCTTTACATCTGACTTTGCTTCAATGATAAATATGCCTTATGGTGGTGTTTGTTGGTGATTGTGCAGTCAGATGTGGCTGGAGAAGTCCTGAAGCTCCTATTTGACGATGGAGGTATAATGTCTTCATCATTTTATTGCTATCCTTATTGTTTTAACATTTCAATGTCTTGTATAACATGATCGGTGAATATTTAGTTGACACACAACTTGTGGACACTATTTGCATATCCTAGCTGGATTTTGTAAGCCACTATGTATTTATGATAGTTTCTTCTAATTTAATCTAAGGTGTACTTAGGTCTCTGAACAGTGACATTGATAACAGTAAACAGTGAAAACAACTGTAGATAAGATAAATATGGTTGCTTAAAATAGAACTTGTACAATTTGTTTTGGGCAAGAATGAGTTAAAAGAGTGCAAAGGGCTGGCACCATAGTACACTGAAGCACTTAAAAAGTGAGAAAAAAGGGGAATGGCTTAAAGAGTACAATGGGTCTACTCGAGTGCAAGTAAGCAGAGTGTTATGATTTTTTAATGTAAATGTTCTACTCTTGGAATGGGAGTCTATAACTTAATGTGTATTCATTAATATTAAGGACTAAGCCTCATGTTATGATATTTTAATTATTGAACAAAAATGTAAAATGTAGAGTGAATTGATTTTCTGAATCTAAGCCTGTTGCTTTGTATTTTCTCTATGCTATGGTGCATTTTGCTGATTCAAGGCATTGATGGAAAAGTTTAGACTCAACTGATATAAATTTTTTATATGATGGTACTGAAATGGAAAAGTTTAGTACTTCTTTGGATTTATGGCCTAGATGCCATTTGGTAATGACGCAGCAGCAGTTTTTAAAATTCCTTAGTTTCTAAGATGTTACTCTTGGCTTAGATTTAACTACTATGAAGACAGTTGAGAAAGAAGACATCCTTACCCAACAAAGTCGTTTTTCTATTTCTGATAAATTACATGATGTTGCAATAGAATATTCAGTTACAGCATAATAACTTGTCAAGGGTATGAAAATTTAGGAGCTATAGTATATACTGGTGAAATACAAAGTTTGCAAAGATTTATGAGCTGATCATTTTTATTGCTTGATATATATACTGTGTATGGTGCAGATGCAGTTGGGTATGGAGACCCCCTTATTGCTGTCTTGCCATCATTCCATGGTATCAACACGTGAATTCTCTGTCTTGTCTCTGGTAATCTCGACACTATTCTTGGAAAGTTCTGAAGTATTGCAGGTAGTATTTCCATCATCTTTTGTTTGATTGTGCAATTAGAAGACAGAGACATGCACTTTATGGTGATATGTTCTTAGCTTTATTGTTCACTTTTACTTACTATAGATGGAGGAATAATTGATAAGCATTGTAGTTTGAGGAGTTTGTTATTAGTATTAGATAAATATTTTTGTATGCTAGTGACGCTATATATATTTATTACTTGTCGAGGCAAATTGTATCTCTCAAAAACCATGACGGTGTTTTATGAAAGTGCATTTGAGGCCAATATAATCTATGCAAGGTTTTGTACTTTTGATTTGCTATCTGATTCTTGTTATGAATTTGGTAATACCATCTCTGAAGCAATCCTCTGGTTAATAATCTCAATATGCCTAACAGCGTCAGTGAACTAGTAGGTTGTTACCTTGCATTTATGTGTACATACAAGTGAGACTGTTTTGGTAATATGCATCTTTGGCAGAGTGTGGCTGGTTTTTCTATTTTCAAACCTTGCTTCTTTACGAAATTGGGGATCGGGTAGAGAGTGTATCTTTTTATCTTTGCTTGATAGGCTAATTATCATATCATGAAATTATTTATGGTGTTTAAAACTAAATAAGTCTTTTGAACATCAATAGAACGATCTTTCGTTTATCTCAAATTACATAGGCTTAATTTTATGAATATAGTCCTTATTTGAAAACACAAATTTTGTAAGAATTTAATTAATGAAATGTACTATTAAAAATTTAAAATCACAATTTAAATTAAATACGAGTCTTTTTTATATAAAGATAAAATAATAAAATATTTAAATATTATATTTTTAACTTTTAATTATTTCAAATTATAGAACTGACGTGAATTGAACTTTTGCACCAGTTATTTCAAATAGAGCCATAACGAAACATGCCATAGAATTCATTCTTAAGTGGATCCCTAGAGTTCAAAACTGATTCTATCCTGATCAAGATAAGGAGTGAAATAACGAAGCATTTAGCAGTCGAGGAGAACCATGCTCCATTGCCTGGTTCAATAGGTTGAAGCAAAAGCTTAGTCTCATTCATCATCCTCGAATATGCTTTCCTGCAAATTAAAACGCCAATTAATGATGTTGTATAGCAAGAACGAGAATTATCTGTATAGAAAATAATAAAAACTTTTACATGCCAAATTTAAAGATGAAAAAAAAATATATATATATATAACGAGTCCTAGCCTCAGATAGCATCCCTTTTGTTCCAAAGACCAATATAAAAATCATCAAATCATATATATATATATATATATATATATATATATTGAAGAAGAATGAACATTGTAACAAGTTGAAGAAGAAACACCAATGGCTTCCAGTACTGCATTTTGACACCAAATCATTTGATAATCCAAGTTTCTGGAATATTTTCCTGTGCACTGGCTAAGTGTTTCGTTTCGAAGTACAGGGGTAAATAGGAAGTCAGCAACAAATATTCTTATCAGTTCCAAGAGAAATATTTGCTGCTGCAAAGCATAAAAAGTTGATAAAGCTGGTCCAGAGAAACTCAACAGTGTTTCAAGAAGGTCCATATTATCTTCACAAAACTTAGAAAGCATTCGCCTGTCGGGAACAATTTTTCATAGCTTCAATTTCTTTTACTTTATAATTTAATTCTTTGTGGAACCTTAATGGTCTAATAGAAGAAAGTTCAATAAGTACATCAGTATTCACTTGATTATAATTTTCAGCTCTAATGGCTTCGTTGAAAACACTCTCTACATGTATTGGAGTTGAAGATGAATCAATTGATTCAACATAATTGTTGGGGTAATGATATCTTCTTACAGCCACAGGTAAACCAGAATGAACAAAGATGCCATTCCGACTCGAAATGAACTGTTCATGAATAGAGCTGCATCAACTGTTTCATGGTGATTTGATCTAATCCTCATCCCTTGCTTTATAGGTTTATACTTTATAATGGAAAATCATTCGCGTATCTTTTGACTACTAATTTAAAATCCGCTAGGATTCACAGGTACATACATCAGTGAGTTAGTAGTCAATAGTTAGGGGATGGGGACAGGGCACTGCTATGCTGACACAGGCCAAGCTTCCAGCCCCAAAGGATTTGGGGGACTTGAACCCGAGTTCCTCTTATACCTTCAATTGGGGCAAAGTGCCATTGAACCAAAGCTCATTAATTAGTGCAATGTTTATTATGTAAACAGCACATCAAATACTTTATTTCCAAGAATTTTGAATTTTCTACACATTAAAATAGATAAAGAGTTCTATACTTGCAAATGAATATTAAACTAAATTCAGGCTATCTTTTGATTATTATTATTATTATTTGTCAAAATAATAAGAAATAATAAAATAAAAATTATTCATATAACAAATAGAACTTAATACACTAAACAAAAATGGGTACTGCTGCTTATTGCTTGGAGTTCTATGAGATTGTTCTCTTCTTTGCGTTGCTCACCCAGAAAACTTGTGGTGTTTATTTGTTTGGAGTCCAAAGCACTATATTTATAGGACACAGTTAGGTAATATGCATATTGGATCTACATGGGCTCAAACTTTAAGTCAGGCCTAGATTCAAACCTCAGCCCAGTCCAATGAGAAACATAAAATATAGTATATTACTTGTACAATACATATTATTTGATTATTAATTAATTATATAAAAATTATATTACATTTATATGCATAACTTTATATAATATTTTTATTCTTTTATTAAAAAATTTATAATAACTAGCACTAACCTATTTGCTACCCAAACTCACATAAATCCATTTAATTTTTCATATATTAATTAGTAGTTTGTTTAAAAATATTTTTGTATTTTAATTAACATTTTATAATTTTGAGTTCTAATTATCTTTTAATTATTATTTTATAATTTAATAATCAATAAAAATATTTAATTTATATTTTTCAATAAAAACCCTAAATATTTGAGTAATAGTATAATAAAAACCCAAGGCTCTTAACCTCCCACATATTCAGTAAAAAAAAAAAAAAATTTACCCAGAAAATTAATGAAACAAGTAATTAAAAACAGAGCTGAAACAAAATGTGTAGTTTTCATATTATTAATCTCTGGTAACAAAACAATTACATCAAAAGCAGAGCAGTGACAGATTATGAGCAGAAAAGAATACACTATCTCAAAATACTGACACCTTCAATTAAAATCTTTCATCAAAGAAGTGTCAAAAACTAAGCACTAAGAAGATAGAAGAAAGATCAACCATACATCTAAATTAATTTGGATATATTTATTCAAATAAAGGTTAAAAAAATGAGTAGATCAAGGAACTAGTGTACATTATGGAAATAGAGCAGCATATTGACTGAATTAATTTAATTAGTACATAGTGGATAGTAATTGAGAATTACTGTGACAATAAACTTATCTAAGCAATTGTAAGATGAAGAATTTCTTTAAATTCCAGCCTTCTAGTTTCACTATAAAATGTTCTATGTTTATTAGGCCAATATGTTAACCAAATCCACCCTTTAATCTCCCAATCCATTGTTTTCCCTATAGCACTTTTATCTACCTTCCACCTTATTATGCCATTTCCATACTCATCTCTAGCAAATACTACCCCTCCTTGCTTAGTGAAAGGTCTATGAGCACTCGAATATCGGTCTTTGAACCAAGCTTTAGGGTTTATCAATGCCATCTTTGAAGGTTTAGAGGAAGATACTTCTCTTCCATCTATGCTATCATGAAGAAACCAATTCAATATTGTGCTATACCCATAAACTGATTCCTCAAATTTCCATGGCTTTAAGCTTGTTGACACGGTTTCTCCAACAGAAAGCTTAAGCCCCAAGAAAGTGTTAGGAGGATCGAATGAAGTTTCGAAACCTTTTTCTAATTCAATTTCTCTTGTTGGATTATCAGAAGACTTACCTACTGAAACACTTATAATATTGGTTTGATGAATCGGAGTTAGGTGTAATGATATTCGCGAAGGAAAATGTTTTTCTTCAGTTCCAACTCCTCGTTCGATCATGAGAGTTTCGTTTATAAGTCGAACAATATCACACCTAAATATCAATTTTATAAGAGAAATATCAATTAAATTTATGCAAAATATTGGCTAAGACATTGTAATTTCATAATTGACTTGGTTAATCAAATATTATATACCTTATGTTATCTATAGTTGCAATTACATCCACCCACTTTTCTTGAATGATGACCCTGTAATTGAATTGGATTACTCCTTCAAGTTGATGGTGTTTAAGGGAGAAAAAGAGTCTTTCTTCAGCTGAAGAATTACTTGAACTTTCAATATCCATGGAAATAATAGGACAATATAAGTGAACTTTCCATAACTCAAATGTTGAAAGTGAGTAAGAAAAGAGTGGTGATGGTGTTTTGAGGATTCTATGAGTAGCTTGAAGCTCAGAAATCCAGTTTGTTATAGCAAGATTTATAGAACGCATCCATTGTTCTTCAAGATTTGATCCTATGATTTTCATTAGCAATTTTGATGCTTCTCTTAGTTGACAATTAGTCAATTGAGTCTTGAGATGAGCAAGACATTCGGACCTTAGATCAGCAGGAGCTTCATAGATGCAAATGAGAAAAGAGAGTGTGAGAAATGCCAAGTTGAAGATATCCTTAAAATTGGAAACACAATCTAATTTGGGAACTTTAATGGAAGATTTAAACTTATTTGAACTGAAAGTGAGCACATCTTCAATAAGGTTAATCAAGAAACTAGAAACTGTTTCATCTTCTAATAAGTTTAAAGATTTGGAGTTGGTTTTTATTGGTTTTGAGGTCCAAAGAGAAATAGGGATGAAATTGAAATTTGCAACAATAGAGAAGGAGATAGTTGAAGATTGAATGCTCTTGGTCACAGAAAGATTGAGAGATGGTTGAGATAAACTAGAAGAACACAAGCATATTGACATGGAATTTGCTTTCCATTGGGCAGTTGGTGGAAGTTTTTGAATCCAACTAAATATATTAGGATAGCAACAAGAAGCCATTATTAGAGAAGGGTAATTAAGATCGGTTCTATAGAGGTGTTTAAATATATCTCCTTCAAGGACTAAATGAGGGAATAATCAATCTTTATATTTAAAGAGTTTTTAACAATGAATACCACTAAGTTAGTAGTTTAGTAGTCGGGTATCTATATATAATATATGAAATTATTAAAAAATTCAAATTCTTATAGTTTTCTTCTCATTTAATAATTTCTTATATGCCAAAGAAAAAATGCATTAATGAATGGAAATAAAGCTAAGATTCTAGTGGGAAGAAATGTCAAAAAGTGAAGCAAATAAAGGTTAGATGGTATTGCCTTTAGCGTAAAGGAAGAGGCTACAAAAGATGCTTATTGTACAAGAAAATTTCCTCTATCCAGACGGCTCAAATATGTAGAATGATACTAATTAATTAAATTTATTATGCACAAAGGAAAATATTTTTATCTCTTGAAAAAAAATCAGAATCATTTCTTTCATTTAGTATTTTATTTTTTATTTTATATTATTTCATTTAATATTTTATTTTTTATCTTATATATTCTATGTGTGTTATATTATTAATGAAAATTTATTGGCTGCTAAAATATTTAAAAAAAATATGATGTGACGTATATAAAAATACATAAAATAAGAGATGAGATATCAAATGAGACAGAGGATTTGAATTGAAAAATAATCATATAGTTAGTGTAATATTCTTAATTTAGGGGATTTAGGGGTTAATTGTTCAAGTGTGAAGGGAAAAAAAAGAAGTGAACATGCATGCATGCATGCATTTGAACGTTCTTTCTTTAAGTGTGTGTTGCTTGAATTGTTTGTTCAAGTAATGGAAGAGCATAATTGCTTTTATGTGTGTATTTTGATGCAGTTTGGAGAACATTAAATTGAAACAAAGATATAATTGGAGACTTTGAAATTAAAATGGAAAGAATTATATGAATGTCTTAATTTAAAGAATTTTATTATACCCTCATTAGTGTGTTGAAATTAATTATAAATTAAATTGCTTTGAAATGGATATGGAATAAGAATCTGATGATAATATAAGCTAAGAACACAGCCAGAGAATAACACTTTAATTATACGCAAAAGAACACAAGAAATTAGGCCGGAGAATAATATGATTCACCCACTACCAGATTACATTAGTTCTACTCCAAAAGAACAGATACCATTTATTAAGTTCTACCCTAAAAGTCTGCATTAGTTTAGAGTTCTAACTAATTTCAAATACGCAAAGTAGTCCTAATTAATTTTAAAAAATACACAAAATAACATTTTTTTATTGATATATTAATACCTATAAAATTTTTAAGGGATTAAAAGTAAATTTTACTAAGAAATGAGAGATTAAAAGATAATTTTTAAACATAAAATTAACGGAAATATTAACAAAATATTTTTTTATATCAAACGTGAAAATTTTAAAAACTTTTTTATACCATGAAATTCTTAAAGTGTGTAACAGAAAAAATTGGTAAAAGTCATGGTTTTTTTTTTTTCACCTTATCTCTTATTTTTAGGCATTTTTATTTTTCTTATATTATTTATATTATTTATTTATTTATTTATTTTTTAATTTGCATAAAATATATAATATATTAGGGGAAAAAAAAAGCAATTTAATTAGCATTTCAGTTAGGGGAGTAAATTTTAATCTGATTCATAAATTTGATTTGAATATAATTTATGATCTATTATTATTTGACTCGAAATAAGTTACTAAAAATATTTCAAATTTTGTTGACAAGTTATTTGAAAAAAAAAAAAAGTACAATTTCATCCTAATTGAATTAAAAGAGCGTATTGAATTAAAAGAATTAATAATTTTTTTAGAATTTTTAAGTGTATAATTTTTATAGAGTTTTATAGATTTTTACATAATTCATAATTTTATGAATGATTTTTATAAATTTTTATTTTATAAATATAAATAAATTTTTATATATTTTAATTGATTTATAATAATTATTTTGATATTTACATGAAATAAAGATTTTTTATTTAGATTCATATTAATGATAAATTGTTACTTCTGGTAGTAATATTTTAAAAAAAATAATATTATCAATATAAAATTAATTAATCTTACATAAAAAAAATAAAATAAAAAATCTTAAGTTTTCATATTAAATATCATATTAATTAACTAATATTTATTTTTAAGATTTTTAAATATTGAAAAATATATTAAATTTCAAAAATTTATAAAATAAAAAATAAAATAATGAGTATAGAAATAGTTTTAACTTTTTCTATATATGCTCCAATTATATATATACTAGTTTTAAAAATATATTTTGCACAACTTATTATTAAAAATATTTTTTTATTAATTTTGATGTCTTATAAAGAAGTAAAAGTATATAAATATTATTCTAAATAAAAAAATATATTAATATAAAATTATTATATAGTTTATTATTATTCGGTCTTGCTTTCAATATTTTTATTTTTAACTTTATATATTAATATAAAAATTTGAATTATCAATTATAATATATTCAATAAAAGAAATAAATAATTATGAAAAATATAATCAAAACAATTATATTATAATATATTAAAAGTATTATATTATTTTACTTTTTTATATATTTTAACTTTATTTTTTATTCTTCATTTAATTTGTTCGAATAATATTATTGAATAAAAAATTAACAAAAATCTTAAATTCTCATATTAAATATATTATTAATTACCAAATATTTATTTTTAAATACTTAAAATTATATATAAATTTCAAAAAATTATAATAAAAAATTAAATTAAATAGTAAACATAGAGAGATTCAAAATTTTCTATATTTCAGTTTTAATATATAATAGTTAGTAAAAATAGTGTTTCATGTAGCTTATTATTAAAAATAATTTTTAATTATATTTTATACTTAAAAAAAAATATAAATATTGTTTGAAATAAAAGTATATTATAAATATAAATATAAAATTATTATTTTTATATAAATAATAATAATTATTGTAATTAATTTTTATTTTTGTCTTCTTATCAATATTTTTATTTATATATATGCTAATATAAAAATTTAAATTATTAATCATAATATTCAATAAAAAAGAAAATTATGAAATAATATAGCAATAAAAATAAATAAAACATATTTAAAATATTATATAGCCTATATATATTTTCAAACGAATGATTTTGAAAAGTAAATTCATTATTTACAGTAATCCTTTAATTTGGTTTGATTTGATTATTTCTCTTGTTTTGGAGAGATTTTATAAATATTAAAATATAAAAAGTTATTTAAAATCTTTAAAAGTCTATTTTTTTAAAAGTCAATAATTTTTTAAATATCAATAAACTTTTAATTATAAAAGTTTTAATTAAATACTCTTAATTTTAACAAGCTTTTTTAAAATATTTAAAAATTTTAATTGAATACATTCTAACTTTTTAAATTTATAAAAATTTTTAAAATTATAAGTTGAATACACTCCTAAGATCTTTGTTAGAAGATCAACATAATACATAATTAAAGTATAATGATTTAATCAATTAATATTGGTTTAAGTTATTAAGAGTTTCATATCCTTTAAATAAAATATTGAGTTCGAGTTTTATAAATAAAAAAATAGACTCAATTTAGTAACTTAAAAAAAAAAAAGTGAAGTAATTTAATCTAAACCATTTGAAAACAGGCCATACCTAAAGTGAATTGAATGCGTAATTATAAGGCCATTTGTTATATTTAATTTTGATTAACTTTTTTTTTTTATTATTTTAAAGGATAAATTTTTAATTTTTTAAAATTCTATATCTATTTATCTTTCCCCTTAAACTAATCCTTTTATGTAGGAGTAATATATTATTTTTTTTAAAATAGTATTATTTTCTGAATATTACCACCAAAAACAATATTCTAAGCTACGTGACCATTTAACTTTTTTTTTTTTGAGAATTAGAGAGATGAATTGATTTTGGGTTTAGAGACGGATCTAAGTGAACCTTTATTTTTGAAATTTTTTATGTAAAATTATATTTTAGTCCCTAAAATTTATAAAATTATTAAAATAATTATTTTATTTTAAAAAATTAATTTTTAGTCTATAATAAATTATTATTTAATCTCATTTTCTTTTTTATTATTTTAATTTTTAAATTTTTTTAAGATAAATTATTATTTAGTTTTCGAGATTTATTAAATTTAATAAAATAGTCCATCTATTGTGAAAAATTAATGCTTTAATTCCTAATAAAATATTATTTAATTTCATTTTCTTTCCCTTTTTCTTTTTTCCTTTATTTTCTTTTCAATTTTACTTAATTTTATTTCATTTTCTTTTTCAATTCCTTCATTTTTTTATAATAATTTTTTATTATTTCTAGTTAAAATATATATTTATTTTGGTATTTTTTATTATTTTTTTATTTTTAACTTAATTTATTTTATTATCATAGTAATTTTTCTTAAAATTTTTACGTTATTCTAAACATGAGTTGATGCCCTCTTTTTTCAAAAATTATGAATATGTCAATGTCTGAGTTTATTATTTAAAAAAATATACACTTATTACTAAACTATGTTTCGGTGTGCACGAAAACATTTAACTTGTAAAGTTAGTTAGTTTGGAAGCGTATAAAATATAGTTATGAATATTATCAAATTCGTTGTTAAAGCTATTACACATATAAATTATATGGTTTCAATGCAATCTTGTTAATTATTTCATACTATCGCTGGTTTCCTAATTTTAACTATCATGTTTTATTTGCTGGATAAAATGGGTTAATTGTTAATTAATGGACCAAAATATTGTTGCAATACTTTTCATTAATTGCTTAATTAGAATATTCCTACTTGATTAGTAACCCCCAAATCCTTAACGTTAACTTAATAAAACTACTAACCTCTAATAGTTAGTATAGTTTCTAAGGAATTGTATATATATTTCTCCATTACTATAGTCTCCTCACCAACATCCATCTTTTCAATTAATTCTTTCTTTTCTATGTCTGGAATTAGAAATTTTTAAGGGAAGAAATTGTGATCGAATCGATTCGATAGTCAATTTATTAATTAATTTGATAATTAAGACCCTTTTTTTTTTCAGCAAAAAAGAAAATGCATGTCTTCAATGGTAAGCCAATCATTCGAGATCCAAATGGAGGGAAGACATTGGTTTATCCAACTGTTTGCTTGTCATCATATCAGGAACAAATGTATGGACATGCTAATGGCATTTTTTCTGGAGATCTCCCTTTTGATTACATATTTCCTGTGTTCATGATTCAAATGATTTTAGCCTTATTGGGTACCAAACTAATATACTATGTTCTAGGGCCTTGGATTCGATCAAAAGTTGTGTGCAATACCTTGGTATGTTTCTTAATTCTTTGTTCTTCAAATGAGCATATAATACATTATTATTCTTTATTAATTAGACTCTGACTAAGAGCTCAAATTCGTAATCTCTCAATCTTTATTAAAAATTAATTACATACAAATTTAATTATATGCGTTACTTGATTTTTTTATTATTATTAATAAAGGGAAATCGATACAAATTATGCACTTATGTGTCAAGAAACTCCTACATAATCAAAAAATAATAAATAATGAAGATTCTTGGGAGAATCTGTGAGAATATGTAAACCTAACAGCGGATTTTCTTTTCTTGTAGGCTGGCATTATTTTAGGGCCTTCTGTCCTAGGTCAAAGCAGTACATACATGGAAAAAATATTTCCTGATAAACAAATGTATCCTATTAATACAATGGTGAATATTGCTCTAGCATACTACATTTTCATCACTGCTGTAAAAATGGATGCAGCTAGATCTTTTAAATCGGCGAGTAGTACTTGGATTATTAGTATGCCATGCTTTATTCTTCGTGTTATATTAATAGGGTACTTTGGCAATTCAGTTCAAGGTTACATTGAAGGAATTGTTAAAGGAACAGGGACAGCCATTGTAGATAGTGTTTTATCAATAACATTTTTTACTGTTATTGCTGAAGCTATGAAAGAGCACAATCTTTTAACTACAGAATTAGGCCAACTCGCCATGTCTTCGGCAATGAATATTGAGATGATTTCTTGGGCTTACATTATCATCATTAAGGTTGCTCTACAGCTAAATTTTATGGCTTCAATTCGAGTTATTGTTGTCATAGTTTTATTATCACTTTTTGGAAGTTATATTGCGAGACCATTAATACTGCAAATTATTAAGAGAACACCAGAGGGAAATCAAGTAAGCGAAATTTATATCATAATTATACTAGTTTCAGCATTGATTATGTCATTAATAGCTGATTTATTATATGGGTCAATATTTCCTGGAGCTTTAGTCATGGGGTTGATCATACCAGACGGACCACCTTTAGGTGCAGCCATAGTAGAGAAAGCTGAGCTTATGGTCATGGAATTTTTTATGCCTATATTTTATTTTATAGTTGGTTACCATGTGGATGTGTTTTCTTTATTAGAAAAGGACATGGATAAGGAAATTTATCTTGTATTAATACTTGTTCTTGTAAGTCATTTAGCTACCATTTTGGGAACTTTGTTTGGCTCTCTATTTTATGACATCAAATTGAGAAATGCAATCTTGCTTAGCTTCATCTTGAACTTCAAGGGCATAATTGACTTGGGAAATTATGATAAATGGTTTGGACTCAAGGTAATTAATTAAGATTAATTAATTATTTTCTTGTTTTTTCTATTCCATTACTCTTGAAATTAATTAAGTTAATTTTTGACTAACATTATTGATTTGGTCATGGATTTTGTTGGCAGGTTATGGAAACAAGGATTTTTACAACGTTGGTGCTATCCAACCTTTTCTTGACTATAATTTATAATATATTATTAGATATCTTCTATAAACCTCAAACTGAACTCACAGAATCTCTTCCTCGACAAAAACTCCCTAATTCACTTCAATTAACCCCATTATCTAAAGAATTACGTGTTCTTATTTGTGTTCACTCTGAAGATAATGTCCACACAATCATTAACTTAGTCGAAGCATCCAATCCGAGTGCAATTAACCCTATTTGTGCTTATGTAATCCATGCTATTGAGCTTGTTGGCCGAGCAGCTCCATTATTTACCTCTTATGAGAATAAGAAGAAAACTCAACCAAATAGCTCAACAGATCATATTGTACGTGCTTTTACAAATTATTCAACAAACTCAAGGGGTCCTGTCACAATTCGACCATTCACTATGCTTGCACCATATAGAACTATGCACAACATTGTTTGCCATCTTGCAATGGATAAAGAAATTCCATTAATTATTGCTCCTTTCCAGGGAAATAGAGAAGCTAATTGTAGCAGACAAAGTAGTCTAGTACGAGAATTTAATATTCATCTTCAAGAAAATGCACCTTGTACGGTGGGAATCTTATTAGATAAAGGATTGAATCAGAGAAATTCAGAACATTTCTCTTGCAACATTGCTATAATTTTTATAGGCGGAGTTGATGATCGAGAGGCCTTGTCTCTTGCAATTAGAATGTCAAGAAATCCCTATGTGAGCATCACTTTCTTGAGAATAATTGTGAAAAGGGATGAACAGGGTATCAACGAAATAGAGAATCAACTAGATGATGCATTGGTTCAAGAATTTAAGGATAAAAATTCTGACAATGCTTGTGTTGTTTGTCTCGAAGCAGTAGCTAATAGTAGTTTACAATTATTGGCTTTGATTCGATCTTTTACGAATAATTATGACCTTGTTATAGTAGGGAAGATGCCAATTAGAGCAAGATTTGTGGAAGAAATGATAAGATGGGTTGAATATCCGGAGCTAGGTTTGCTCGGCGATGTGCTTGCTTCATCGGATATTAGCAATGACAATATGTCAGTGTTAGTGATGCAACATTTTTCAGAAATGGATGAATCCTCACCTCGCATCTCCATGAGTAGTTTATTATCAGCTAAAACCAATTACAAGTAGGGTCCTCATTTGTTAAGAACTATGTTTAGTTAGGTTCAGCAATTCTTTTTAGGAGAGTAAAAAATTGTATTTAGTGAACCAAAAAGAATTATTCATTAGTTGAAAAAATTTGATAATTTGTAAAAAGTTTTCCATTGAAAAATCAAAAATATATTTATATTGGAAAGTCTTTGTCAATTTAGCAGTTTTAATTAGAGAAATAACTATAATGATAGATACCAAATTTCTAATGAAATTCGAAGTCGAGATCCTACGACTCTGAAAATAAAAATAATTCATTAGTTCTATTTTGTGTCTAATGTTTTGATATAGTAGTAGAAAAAACATATATAAATTATGATTTGCTAACTTTTAAAATATGAGATTAATTAAGCATTCTATTGGCTCTCCCCTAAATTAAAAATTTCAAAGTTTGATTTAATCAATCCTTTTTAGTATTTATAATTAATTAATTCTAAAAAAAATACAGAGAGCAATAGTTCTCTCTTTTGTTTAAAACAACCAATTGAAAAAAAAAAAGGAAAAAGAAAAAATTAGACTATCATGTAAGATTTGAATCCAATGCATGGTAATTCTCATTGCTCAAATATTAGAAGATATTAGGGGAAAAAAGAGAAAAATATTAAGATAAGGACAATTGAAAATATTTAAAAAAAAAAAAAAATCAAAAGGCTCTTAAATTTAAAATTGAGTCTAATTACTGATATAGTTTAAAATTGAGTCTAATTACATAAAATATAATTTTAATAAACTTAATGATTAAAGGAAATGAATTTCTCTAGCTCATAAATTTAGTAAGCCTTAAAAATAATTAAATCATCAAACTTAAGATTTGCAGTTCAGTCATTGTACAAATTCAAAGTTAATAGTCACTTTCTTGTTATATACCATTAAATTTCTTCCATTTATTTTTATTATAAAGTGGTGTGTTATTGTTTTATTGAATGAGTCTGTATATTTATGTGTGTCAATCAATTGCCAAATTCCAATTCCCCCATTCAATCGATTCGAAATTCAATTCCTTTTTTACAGTTTTGCATATATTGTTGAATTTAATAAGCTCACCAATGGGTGAATTGAAATGGAGGATATGGCTCTTCCAGCTCTGTTCGAACAATCTCGGAAGATTCACAAAGCTGCTACGGAGTCCAGCGCTGATCAAGTACTCCAATTACCATTATTAATATCTTCGTTTTATTCTATTTATCATTCAATTTCGAATATGGTTTTGGATTTGGGGTTTTGACTAGGAAATGATAAAAAAGGGATGCGAGGCATTGGAAAAATGTGAAGAAATGATAAATAAGCTTGGATTGTTCTCAGCCAATGAAACGAAAGATGATATTAGCACTACAAATTTTAAGTATGTTCTGGTTTGTTTCTATTCTTCAACTGTTAGGAATTTTAAATTTATTGAATATAATTATTGATTGCTTGTAGGTTCCATATTATCTAGCTGAGCTCACTGAAAAAGTTCAACACGATGATTGATTACAAATTGTTAAGGCTTCTCATGTGGGTCTAAATACTTTTGCCCAAAGAAGGGCCCAAAAGTTACACTCTGTTTCTGTTTTTTTTTTAAATTAACTTTTTTGGAGCTTTTTTCTTAAAAATAACTAAAAAAAAAAAAAAAATTACCATTTTATAACAAAATCTATTATTATTAACTGTTTATATCAATTGTGCATTTAGGACCTGCCCTATCTGACACAGCGCATCCAATCTCTGCTCTATCTAACACAGTGCATCCAAGGTCCGCGTTATCTGACGCAGCGCATCCAATACCTGCTTTGTCTGACACAGCGCATTCAAGACCCGCACTGTCTGACGCTAAGGACTGAACTATATTTTTATTTTTTTAAAATTAATATTTTTTTAATTTTTTATTAAATTAATTTAAAAAAATAATGTAGAAAAAAATAATAACTTACTGATTGTGTGGTTAGATGAAAAATATTTAGGGAGTTGAAAAATTAAAGAGTATAAATATAACAAAATATTATTATAAATAATTAATTTACAAATTGATAAAAAAAAAAAACACTAACAAATTTAATATTATATGTGTAAATTATTAATTTTAACTAAACTTTTTAAAATAAATAATTTAACAATAAAAATATAATATATCAAAAATATTTATTTTTAAAATTTAATTATTTAATTAAATAAATTTAATACTATCTTAATTTTAATAAAAATACTATTAACTAGTTTTAGGTATTAATTTAAAAAAAAATTACTTACAGATATTGTGCTAACTGGAACAAAAAAAATTGAAGGCATGTACTATTAAATTAATTTAATGAAACATTAAAAAATATTAATTTAAAAAAAATAAAATAAAAAATAAAAATATAGCACAGTTAATTAAAATGCAGGCGTTCAATTTTTTAAAATACTTCACATTTAATTAAAATACTCTAAATATTAATTTAAAATGTTATGCAAAACAATATTAATAAAATGAAAACAACTTTTTAACATTTCTAAATTAATATTAAAAAATTTAATCAACAATCAATCATAAAATAAAAAAAAAATTAATGTGAAAAAAAAAATAGTAACTTACTGATTATGCGGTTAAACGAAAAATACTTGGAGAGTTGAAAAATTAAAGAGTTTAAATCTAACTAAATATTATTATAAATAATTAATTTATAAATTGATAAAAAAAATAACAACACTAATAAATTTAATATTATGTGTGTAAATTATTAATTTTAACTAAACTTTCTAAAATAAATAATTTAACAATAAAAATATAATACATCAAAAATATTTATTTTTAAAATTTAATTATTTAATTA
>CANXYC010648021.1:0-49069 GCA_948193065.1 Aleurites moluccanus | reverse complement strand
ATATATATATATATATATATATATATATATATATATATATCAATTTAATTATTTCAATTTTCTTTTTAAAAATTGAATCGAATTAAATTAATCAAAATTTCAAAAAAAATAATCAAAGTAAATTAAATTTTAAATTAAATCAAACCAAATTAAATTTGATTCAATTTAATTTTCAATTTTCTTAATTTTTTCTCACCCCTAAAAGTTAAGTATAAAAACATTAAAAATAATCAAAGACATCACTATGTAGTTCAAGAAGGAATATATATAATTTATTTGCCATAAAATAATACTTCATTCGCCTCATAATAAATATTTTAATTTTTTTTAATATATTTTAATTTAATTATTTTTTTTAATTTAAAATATATTTTATTTTAATATTATAATAATATTTACATTAAAAAAATATGATGAAAATAATGATAATAATTAAAAAATATAAAATATGATAAAATTAAGAAAATAAAAAATATTAAAATAATAAATAAATTATAAAAATTAAAATAAATAAAAAAATTATTATTTATAATTATATATTTTATAATTAAATTAATTAAAATATTTATTGTCAAACGATGAATGGAGAGAGAATATTATAAAATCAACGAAGGGATCGGGAAGCGAATATCCACTTTATATATATAAAATGTGTCATAACAGGTGAAAATCGCCATCCTTCCTGGGGAGAAGTGGGTTTAGGTGTTTAAAAGCACATTTAGTGGGAAGAATACAAAACAACATAAGCCAACACACTAAATCCATAACACAATAAAATCATTAATTATCTACAATAACTGCAAAAGGATCCACATAAATTCTTCTCACTTTTACTATATTTTTTTAGACTCAATCACAAGTTATTTGTTTTTAATTTTTTTATAAATATCAATTTTAATTCTTTATATTATAAATAAATTTTAATTTTTTTTTTTAAATACAACTTATAACTTCTATTATAAATTTTTTACAATGATGAAAGCCAATTGTAAAAATGAAATATAATATTTTATAATAATTTTAAAAATAAAAATGAAAAACAATAGTATAGATTTAAATAAAAATTTATTTTTGTATAAATTATAATAAATCTGTAAATAAATTTTACTTTATATATCTTTTATTTCTTTTGATTAAGGACTTATTTTTATTTGTAATAAATAATAAAATATTTTTAAAAAATAAAAAAATAGTGTATTCTCATGTAAATCAAATTAATTATTTTATAATATAATTAAAGTACAACATTTATCATAAGAATAATATATAAAAAAAATTAAATATGTACAAAAAATATTTAAAAAGTAAATACAGATATGATAGACTCCAGATTTGTCACATCCCAACCTGGAGCTGTGACAATAGATTTGTTTACAAGTAGAAAGTATGGTATAACAATATTTGAAGAAATATTTTCTAAATTAATGATAAAATAAATAACATATATATTTTTCACTTTTATTATTTAAATATGTAGAATATTCTTTTAAATTTTATAAGATTATTTCTTTACAATACAAAATTTTAGCATTTCAAATAAAAAAATTTTACGGAGACTAATTAAAAATTAAAAACATTTACATATATATATCCTAGAGATTTAGGGGGACTAGGAGGACTTCCTCTTATTGTGATTTATGAGAGCCTTTAGGTTTGATTTGTGAAGGTGCTTAAGGGTGTTTAGTTGACTCATTAAATACCTCTAATTCTCGATTACCAACAAGCGAGCTGATAATTAGGAAAATTTATGTTTTTTATTTGGCTAATAAAAAAACTCTAATTATCCATAAAATGCTCATTCAATTGATAAATCTGATAAGCAGTTCATAGCTGTTTATTTTTTTATACAAAATTGCCTTCATCAAACAAAACTCCAACAGCAAAGAATCGACCATTGCCTCCCATCTTCGTCCAACCCTAATAGAGGCGCTATTGTCTCCTCTGCTTCGAAAATTCATAAAATCGCAAAGAGAAACTCTCCGTTTAAGTCAGTTACCCAAAATTTCTCCCCCCTATCCATTTCTCGCTTATTTTCCTGGCATTTTTTCTTTTGAAATGGGTTGCTTATGTTGGCATCAATTCTTATGACGCTGAATGTTGCTGTACCTTTCATATCAACTCATTAGCTTCTAGCGTTCCGTTTAAGTCAGGTACCCAAATTTCTCCCCTCTATCCACATCTCGCTTATTTTCCTAGCATTTTTTCTTTTGAAATGGGTTGCTTATGTTAGCATATTGTTTCTTTCTTTCTTTCTTTGGAGAGGAGTAGAAAGGACAAAGCCAATCGTTGGGAATATGAGTTTTGTTCAATTCTTCTTTCTTTCTTTCTTTCTTTGGAGAGGAGTAGAAAAGACAAAGCCGATCATTGGGAATGAATTTTGTTCAATTCGGGAGTGTTTTTGTCAATTCACTAATATAAGCACTCTTTAGTTGTATTTTATCCAAACACTTGAAAACACAATTATTTTATTTTTTTAGTGTTTTTTCCAAACATTTATCATATTTTTCCCAATTAGAAAAAAAAAAATTTAAATCCTAATTAAAAAAAATACTTTTACACCAATTACATATTTGAAAATCATTGTACCAAATACCCCCCTTAATTATATATATGATGTTGAAGAATCCCAACAGGGTTTTAAACTATAGTTTGACCTTCTATATTGTAGGATTTTTATTTTTCAGTTCACTCCCTTTGTTTTAACATATAAATAGATGAAAATATAAGATAAATTTTTAAGTTATCTAAGTAAATATTTCGCCTGTTAGTTTTTTTATTTTTAACGGTACATTAAATTTGTTTAATTATTTTTTTTAATAATAACTATTAATTGTCAGATAATAAAATAACTGCAATTTATAAAAATTTTAATTTTGGAGCTTTTATGAACCAATTCCTATTTACTTAAATAAAAAAAAAAATTATCTTATTAAAAATAATATATAAAAACATATTAACAACAATAACTAATAATAATTTTATCAAATACTTAGACCCTCTTTGAAAATTGAAATAAAAATAAATAAAAGGAAAATTAAATAAAATAAGAATTATCCTATATTTAGAGTTTAATTAAATTAAACAAAAAATAATATTAAATGATCAATTATCCCCTTAAACTTATATTTTGTTTCCCTTCAAAATTAAAAAAATAAGAAATTTCCTATATTTATTACTAAAAATAACTTTTAAATAATATTATTTTACTCTTAATAGCTAATATCCTTTCTTATACCTTAAACTTTCAAAATTGAAAAAATAAGAAATTTCCTATGTTTATTATTAAAAATAACTTTTAAATAATATTATTTTACCCTTAATAGCTAATATCCTTTCTTATCCCTTAAACTTCCAAATAAGAAATATTTATTAATCAATTCATTTCTTTTCCTATCCCATGGATTAAAGATTTTTATTTCCTTTCTCATCTAAAAAAAAACTCCCAAAAAAACCCTTAAGAATACAACTAAATCAAATGAAACCTAAATTTCTCTCTAACCTAATTTCCTTTTCTGTAGACTGGTTCAAAAATTGTTTTAGAAAATTTTTCGCCATGTCAAATAACTCTCAAAGACAACTCATAATTTTTTTTTCATATCATTATATTTCTGTAAGCTACAATTAAAATTTTTTATTGACCAATAAATATCTTTTTATTATTTATCAATTGACCCATATTTAATAAACTCAGACTCTTTATATATATTTTATATTAATAATAATAATTAAAATCCTAAAATGATAAGACTTCTAAATGTAAATTTTATGAAATAAATAGTTTTCTCTGACAAATAAATACATTATTTTTAATTAAAAAATAAAAATAATAAAATTGATTATTTTCAAGAAATTAATCAATGTTATCAATTTAGACATTTTCATTATATATTCCAGTCCAAGCTTACCAAACATAATGTAAGTTTAAAACATAGAAAAGATTATGTAGTGACTACAGTGAAAGGACAATTTGTAGTGTAAGAGAAAATTGCAGCAATAGGAGTATGCAGTAATAATGTGACATATACAAACAGTGATAAGCTATTCCTTGATATAGCATACTTCTCAAATCATATTCATTTAATAGGCAGAACAACAAAAGAAATGGAGCCACAAGGAAAACAATATAATGCAAAACATGCTTTAAAATTTTCAGTGAAAGAGTGGAGGGACAGAGAATTGAAAGAACATATGCTTGTATACTGTTATCTGGACATAATCATTAAATTCAGTAAACCATACATACTAGCCAAATATTAACAGATATTACCTTAAACTTGGGCATATGGAGATCAACTCCAGCACAGCACTTCAGCATTAAGATGAGAGAAAGAGAGAGAGAGACAATCTGCAAAGAAAATACAATGTGGAATACAATGAGCATAAACTATTTCATATCATCTGATCACTCACCAGTATCCTTTTTACCTGAAAATTGGAATTGTTATATACTTTTGATGGAATCAAGTATCTTCTTCTTCTTCTGCAAACTTGACTATGACACAAGCAAAAACAAGTAAAACATGAAAGCACATTCTAAAATGCATTGCAACTTTCTGCATCGCATACTCTAAAGTTGCTATTAGGTCAATGTTTGTTTTGAAATCACACTTACCTAATGGCAACTATAGATGGGTGAAAAAATTCTACAAATATACGCTTTCAATGAATTCACAGAAATGGAATCATCTATTTTTTTTAAAAAAGAAAAGAAAAGAAAGAAATTGAAGTAGACTGGCATATGCCTTCATCAAACTATCACCAATTTAAGATAAAAGTTTTGTTTATTAACACATTAAACACATCCAGTAAAGTTGCTCAACATAAATACCATGGTAAGTACAAAGGACAGTTGACTACTACTCTCATCAAATTAATTAACCAAAAAACCTCAGAAACTAATTCTGTCAAGGCTCAAGAGAATATAAATAATGCAAGTAGAAGTTCTTAATGCAGGACAGCTAGCATATTAGGCTGATTACGACTAGTTTTGTATTGCTTTGAAAACTAGGAGAAGAAGAATTAATATGGACATGTAGTTTGTTAAAGAGTAAGATAAGTAAGCAAAATAACAGCAGTTTGCAGAGCCAGTTGGGTACTGGTTTAGCACTGTGAACAGTACCCTAACTGT
This sequence comes from Aleurites moluccanus, assembly GCA_948193065.1. Lineage (NCBI taxonomy): Eukaryota > Viridiplantae > Streptophyta > Magnoliopsida > Malpighiales > Euphorbiaceae > Aleurites > Aleurites moluccanus. The sequence continues at coordinate 43,941 of CANXYC010648021.1, read as the reverse complement.
TACCGATGATGCTATTTTGATTAGGTTTTGATAGAAGGGACTTCCAGAACTATATTCAAGTTTACTAGCAAAATAGAGGAAGAAGATAAGATTCTAAGCTTCACATTTCAATGCCTCAAGTATCACATCCAAAGTTCACTACTGCATCATATTTACGGTTGAATTAATATAAATTGAAGTTCAATTGCTGGAAAATTCCATTAAATTTGTTAGCATTAACTCTTCTATAATGAAGCATCACCAGAGAGCATGTGTATAGAAAATCAAAATAGTTGCATGGAACCTTCTATAATCCTTGTAAAACTTGTACTCCAAGTATAAAGATCCAATAAAAGTTAAAAAAACTCGTAATAAGAACCAGTGTATTATAGTCTGCCTCCAGCAAAGCTTAGAAACTACCAGAATACTCTTAGAACCTTGTTTGGAATAAACAAATTCCTTAAAATTCATTTGCAATTCTAGATTTGATCATATTAGGATAATAAGAATTCAAATGAAATTACACAGAATTCAATATGCTCGGAGAAAATTTTGCAAAACATGATAAAATTGGCAAATGAATTCCACACCACTTCAACTCTATAATTAATTAGACTCAAATGCCTCCATTGTTTGTACACAATTTTAGGAAAAAGGAATTGAATTCAATACTCCATTTGTTCTGAAGTCCAAACACAATTCTCATTTGAATTCAATTAATTCTAGGTATTAATATATAGCCTATCATACATGAAAATTCAATTGCAAATTAATTCTACAGCTAAAAATTAATTCTTATTCGTTTGCCACAAATGGAATGTATCCTGAAGTTAGCAAAATAAAATACTGGCTAACAGCTAATTTACTTGAATAAATAAACATATATAGAAGAATTCATATGTAGTTGAAGAGTCCAAAGTTAGGAAATACTTTAACAAAACTTGATAGTCAATGCGAAATTGTCCACCTCAGCCCAGAAGCTAGACACACATATGTTTCTGAATTTCAGAAAGCATCATCACATAATCCCCCCTGAACCATTAACTTGTCCTAGCTTGACCACCTTGCTTCTTCTTTTTTTCATTAACATCCATTAAATCAATTTTGTGGAAACTAAACTAGGTTATAGCAATGCAATTTCCAGGTGCAATAAAAGCCTAAAATAATGCAATTCCAAAAAGCCTGCTTCTGTAAGTAGATATATTGGGATTTATGGTAGCAAATCTAATTCAAAATATGACCCCAATTTCTCAATACCAAAAAAACTTCATTTTTCAATTTGTATGAGATGCAATAATTATACAATGTCTTACCAAAACTGCAAGAAAGAAAATTAACTGCACAATCATATATGCACATATACAGAAACATAGGAGGAGGGAGGGGGTAAAAGAGCGAAGAAAAGAAAAGAACCAAGAAAATTCCAGTGTTAGGCAACAGTTCCGTGTCTGCTGACACAGAAAAAGTCCAAGTTTAAGTTCTTCGCAAATGACAAGAGTTGCATTCCCCATCATTTCTATCAGATAATCTCGATCTAAAAGCTAGGAAAAAATTACTGAAAATTTCTCCCGATTTATCTCAAGGATTAAGAGGTAAGTTAAATGTCTCATGATATGTATTTGATGCATAATAGTATCTGCAAATATTTATTTCTCTAGTTTTTTTTTCATTTTTATTTGGTCCATCAGATATCAACTCTATCTCAAATTTATGGCATAATCAAGAACATAATATCCTAGAAAATTTTCCATGATCCAGGAGGATGTTAGGTTTAGTTTCTCACAACCATTATGTAAAATTTCTGAATGGCATATATAGCTAACAGACTACTCATTAATTCAGCATGAAGACCTGTATTGAACAACATAGGATCCACAATGGGATCATGTTACTATGATATTTCTAAATTTTTAATTTCTAATAAAATAAAAATTTCTAATAGAATTTAAAAATTCTAAACAACTAAACAAAAAATGAAAATTTTATTTTGAATTCCCTGTTTTTTAGAGAGAATCCGATGTGAAGTGAAAAGGCGAGAGGAGATTTATATAAGATAAGAGCAATATCTATTTATACTATATTAATAAACTATATCAATATTATATCAATATCGAAAAAATTGAAGTAAACGTAATGGAAAAATTATAGAAGATGAATCTTGAAAGGAGACATGTACCAAAGCAAACAAAGAAAACTAGGTGGTTGAATCAAAATAAATTGTTGTTTTGACTAACCGGTTATGGATGAGTTAGGAATTAATTCCAATTCGACTCGACTAATCTAGTATATTTTCCACATTCATAGGAGTGCGCCTATGTTTCTGATTTATGAATATGTATATTCTGGGAATTTCTAATAATATATACTCTATCAATCTCTTCCTTTGTTACATGAATAAATTGTAAAATCTCCACCGAATGAACATTATAGAAACTTGAAGAAGATCCCTACATCCTAAGATTTTAAGATTATTCAATTGCAAGCAAGAATCAATTGCATTAAGTATTCCATGAAGTAGGCATATGCTTGTGTACACATGTGATGCAGAAGACTAAGAATTTTCATGCTATTCAAAGCTGTGCAGGTACCAGGCATTGAGCAACACCAATAAAGAAACTATGGACCTGGAGAATCCCAAGCCAACAGCAAATAGAAAAAGAGAGGACTTATTTTTAGATCATTCCTACAAAATTGTTTATAAGTTTGGATGTAGCATATACATTTCAAATCAGGTTAACTATCAAGGTTTTGCATGAAATGAAAAAAAAAACTTCTTTGAAATCTATAACATGAAAATGGGAGAAAGGTTTGAACTTCCACAAATTTTTTTTCTTTGCTTAGTATCTAATTTTGAATGTAAAACAACTAGGTTTCTTGGAATGTCCAACCTTGATATCCATTCTATGTAACAACAGTGAGAAGCTCATCAAGGTAAATAAAAAGCAGCGGTGTCAATTGAATATCAGCGAGATGATGGCAACAAATTGAAGAAAACAATTTACATTGGAGAATTAGATGGACAAAGGTAATTTAAATTACAACAAATACACAAATATCCAGACTTCTTAACTTTCAAGCTCCAAACATTGTTAAAACTAAGACAATGGCATACCATCCTCCAGATAGATGCTTCAAATTTTTTTCCAATTCTCTCATTTATGTATGATGATGGTGAGTTGTTTCACATGGAACATCCTAATCACTTTTTTATGACAGATTTACTGCAAGACTCAGAAAGGAAAACAACAGGGGAAAACTGTATAGAACCTTGACAAACTAGGATTACAGTATCACTTCATTCATTCAAAATCTATCTCCACTCCGTGGTGTCAATTTCATGATTATTAAAATTATTATCTCTTTAGTAATGTCAATAATGTCAAAGAACCACCCACTAAAAACTCAAGCTTGTAGGTGAGGGAAGAATGGGTTTTAATATCTTCAATACACCCTATCACAAGAAAGCCTATTGATATGATCTCAAGTACATATCAGATTTTGATCGATCTTATCTAATTAATTTTAGTATAATATATTTATGGGTTGTATAATTATATTAAAATTAAATATATTAATAAGTTTTGAAGCCTATTTTGTATTAGTTTATACCTAAAACGAATTTATGTTTTATTTATATCTTATTTAGAAGTTTATCCTTATCTAAAAAACTTGTCATAATTTAGTAAGTTTATTCAAAATTAGGAAACTTAAATTAGAATTTTGATATAGCTAAGTCACTATAAATAATTAGTTAAACTTATGTATTAAAAATTTCACATTCTTCAATAGCATAGATTGCTATTGGGTCATCAAATCTGATTTGGCTTTTCAAAGGGTCGATTACCAAGCGTAAAGGTGTTGGGTCTCAAAGCAAGTCAATTGGGGTTTGCATCAGTTTGGTATCAGAGTTTATACTCTAAATCAAATTTACATATCTTTATTTTACATTGTTATCACGTTTCCTTATTTTCGTTTCTTTGTTCGTTTATGTTTGTTTTCTTTTGTTTCCGTTTGTTTCCTTTTCTTTTCGTTCCTTCTTGTTTTGTGTTATTTTGTTTAATTAAGCTATAAAATTGTTTGTCTTAGCTTAATACTAAAATCGAAAATTAAAAAAAAAAAAAAAAAATTATTTCTTGTTTTGTTTGGTTAAATTGTCTTTTCTTATTTTCATTTGTATTCGTTAGAATTCGTACTTTTTCGTTTCATTATTAATCAATTATTTGTAATAAAAACATCAAAAATCAAAAGAAAATATCTATCTTCTTTTTTTTCCTTTTTCATTTCAACTATTTTTCCTTTTCATTTAATATAATTCTAATCCTAGTGCGATTAATTTCTTTCCGTATCTATTTTTGTCCAAATTGTTTCCATTCTAAGTGTTTATTGCCCATTTTTATTCTAAATTTTGTTAAAATTTGTCAAAAATTCTTACTTTTACATTGATTAATTGATTGAATTTTGCAACTTACTTTGGTTCACAATGAGTAAAGAAATAAAAAATACTCAAGAAATTGACATTGCCTCTAAATTAGAGGCTTTCGAAAAACACTTTCAAGCCATAAACTTGCACTTTAGAAAGATGAGAGATGAAATGGAGAAGCTAGAAGGTTCGCTCTCAAATAGATAAAATCCAAATACTCCAAAAGCACCAAGAAAAGCAATGAAATCTAAAAAGGAGATGCTCAAGGAATACTATAAAAGAGTTTTTGAGAAAACTAACGAAGAGCGTGAGAAGTGGAAAACCAAACAAAGAACTAAACTTCAAAAAAGGAAAGCTGAAGAAAAAATTGCATCAATATCATTAATAGAGCAACCTAAAAATGAGAATGAGAATAGTGAGATTGAAAACATAATAATCTACCCCATCGAAGTCAATTGTGAAACTGATTGGGTGAAAGGAAAAATGGAAAAAGAAAATGAGGCACCATCAATAGAAATTGTTATTCATGAAGAAATTCCACTATTTAATACTGAGCAAGAAATAGATGTGATTCATGTAGAAGTGCAGGAAAATGAAGGAGAAGATGAAGTAGTAAAGGAGAATCATTTAGTTCTCCAAAAAAATAATGTTGAATTCTTATATATTTTTACAGTGAATTTTGTTTTACCTCATGATGTCTTTGATTTTTCTATAAAAGGTTTTCAGATCCTATTCCTACAAGTCATTAAGGAGGAAAGTTCAATAACTTGTGTGATGTTCTCACTACTTCAACTCTTCAAAGTTAGAGGACGAGTTTTCTCTAATAAAAGAAGAATGACACTTATAAGAGAAACTTCATATTTCAATGATACCATGGCACATGATTTGAAGACGAATCATTTCTCAAGAAAGGGAGAATTATATGATCCCAAGTACATATCAGATTTTAATCGATCTTATCTAATTAATTTTAGTATAATATATTTACGGGCTGTATAATTATATTAAAATTAAGTATATTAGTAAGTTTTGGGACCTATTTTGTATTAGTTTATACCTAAAACAAATTTATGTTTTATTTATATCTTATTTAAAAGTTTATCCTTATCTAAAAAACTTATCTTGGTTTAGGAAGTTTATTCCTAATTAGGAAATTTAAATTAGGATTTTGATATAGCTAAGTAACTATAAATTCTTAGCTAAACTTATGTATTAAAAACTTTAGATTTTGATTAATATAAACTTTGTGAGAAATTCTTTCAGTTTTGGTTCTTACTAAGAATCGTTTGAACTTATCAGAGCTAATCACTTTGTGGCGTTCATCATTATACCAAGGTTCTTGGCACAAGTTTGTCAACGGGTCAAGGTTTTCTTGTTCAAATCTGATTTGGCTTTCCCGTTCAAATCTGATTTGGCTTTCCAAGGGGTCGCATACCATGCGTAAAGGTGTTGAGTTTCCAAACAAGTCAGTTGGGATTCGCATCAGTTATAATCCCAAGTACATATCACCTATTTGGCTAGAAGTGGGGATAAGAACTAGTTCGACACTACCTTGCGCTCAATTTTAATAGATAATAGAGAGCACTTAAGATTTTCACTCTATACCTTTTGATTGAAAGGGCTTTGATATCATATCAAAGAATCGCCCGACATAAAGCTTAAACTTGTAGGTGAGTACCCAAAAATGGGTTTTATCATCTCTAACAAATAAATTTGAACACCAGATTCTGTAACTACTCTCTAATCATTGTTTCAATTTACAAAAAGCAACTAAACCTCCCATTGATGAACTAGCATTTGACTGTGTCACCAGACTCACCACATTATTTAGCAGGTAGGCAAGTAAATCCTGCTAATAAACAAGACCAGCATTTAAGCAACAAGGTCACTCGCACATTTTGCTCTATTAGGAAAAGGGGAAGGCGCAATTCATTTGGTTGCCAGTTAGCTAGGATACATTGATATTTCAAGTCAAATGATAATATGGCCATTAATGTGTAATTACATTATAGCTAATGAAGTTCATAAAATAAAAAAAATGGATACAACGGAAAAAAAAATTAACTATTCATAAATAAAAATACCAGCTAACAACATATGCCCACAAAGTTTTCACATAAATTGCAACTAAGTTACAAGCTCAAAACATCAAAGAATGATACAAAAGCACATGGAAACCACAAACCTCATTTTAACAGGAAAAAAGAAGAGAAATCGAAGCACAACAATTGTAAGCAGGCATCCACATTATTTCATTTGTCAATTGCACATATAAACCCCGCTGTGATATCTGTGACTAACCTCGTAAAAGTCTGTCTTACCCTCAGAAGCAGACCGTAGACAGATTCCAGATAATGTAGTAGTTCCTTGCATGGAAAATTTAACGTAACCAAAAGCCTCAATCTCTTCATCTCCCTCTCCCTCGCTAGAATCCACTGGAATCCTGGCCCTCAACCGACCAGGAGAACCTTTTAGTGGAATCTCTGGGACATGCCATTTCAATTCTCTCTCAGTCCTATTCAACACAGCTTTAGGCGAAACTTTCAACAATGTTGGATCAACTGGTAATTTCAAAATAAATGTTACATCACTCAGTGGCACAAGCAAATCTGGGTTGGAGACATACTGGATCATCATAGAAAGTAAAGTCCCACTACGTCGTTGTATAAGACGAAGCCTCAATGGCAATGGTGTTAACCTAGGTAACAGGCTATACTTCAATATTGGTAAAGGATCATCAGATGGTGCAGTCCTCACATGAAACATCCCATTACCAATACTACTAGCTTTTGAATTTTGCATAACAAATCTTTTAACCACGCTTGTGTTATCAACCCTAAATGAAAACTCAGTTTCTTTATCACCAGCAGTTTTCGGGGGCAATGTTCTCAAGTAAACCACACCCATCAATCCAACTCTAGCAAGCAATGATTCCCTAAACTCTGCGCTAATTTCTTCAACAATGTACATTTCTGGACCCTTCATTTCAGTTTTCTGAACTAAAAGATTTTCAAGAGGAGTACCTGCTGCTCCACTTGCAGTCTTAGCTGCAGCAGTCGTATCACCACTATCTCCAGTTTGCAGCAATTCAAGGCCACCAAGACCTTGTTGCTTTGGAATTTTCTTTGGTCCCACAAACTCTGATGCATCCAGTCCACCACCCCAAGCATCACTAAACCCTTCAAAAGTTTCTCCCAAAGAAGCCTGCTCATGGCTGAACTCAATACCACCATAATCACCTTCAAAGCCCTCCACAGTTATATGTGTAGCTTGTGTTGCCTCAGCAGGCGGCAATGTAGTTACTTCCAGTCCCGCCAATGCAAGTTGCAAATCTGTAGACTGACTTTTATCCTTTTTAAAATCACCCACCAACTCTTCCTGCTTGTTAATTGACTCACTTGCAGCAAACGGATCCTTTGGTGCTTCAGCCTCCTCCTGTTTCTCTTGCTTCTGATCCTGGGGCTCACTTACAACAGGTGCAAGACTTGCAGCTACCTCATCTCCTGCCGCAATTGTCTCAGGTGGCAACTCAAATCTAGCATTCGAAAATGCATCAATACTAGCCTGATGCTCAACAGCATGCACTTCAACTGCGGGCCAACTATCAGCACCTCGAATTTTATTCTCTGTATCTAAAGCAGAGTGTACCATCTTAGCAATACCATCACCATGCATCGAACCTAACATAGCTGCAAGCCTGATATTACTCACACCACGCAATACAATATCCAAAGCCATGTAGATCTCAGCATACTTCCTATTCAACTTTTCAGGCGTAACATCAACACCACGACAAGCGGTGACAATAACGCTAACAGCTTGATTAACAATATGAATACACTCAAACACATTAATCGAATTATCCTGATCGGCAGTGGTAATACCTAGCACATAGATTCCATTGACCAGACGGTAAACGACACGGTACCTGCTCTCAACGCCGACGATAAGCTGACCACTAGAAGCGGCAAGAGGGTCATCGCCGATAGATTCAGCAGCAGAATCATCTGCTGCATATTGATGGTGGTTAGGGTTGTTAGGGTTATCAGAATGATGTTTGGTTGCTGCAAATGCCAATCGGGTTTTCCGGAAAGCGGAGGTGGCGACGAGAGCACGGGCGGGAGGGAACCATTCACGGGTCTGGAGCAAGATATCGGATCCATTGGCGGGTTGGAGAGAAAGGGCTAAGCAAGACATGGAGATTTGGAGTTGCGGGAATTCAGAGATGGAAATTGAGTATAGATCTTGAAATTAGTGAAAGCGAAGAAAGCTTCGCTGTATTCAAGATCTCTCTCTCAGAAGTAGATGGTAACTATGGGCTCAGTTGAAAACTATTTGGGCCCAGTTAAGCTTTAAATAAGAAAGTCCAGTTCTTTTTTGGATAAATTTTAGATCTGATCTTTAGATCCTCCAACAATTTAGCCATTCATATTGACATATTATACCCAATTCCTTTCAGCCGAAGAAGGTTTTGCAATGGCCAATTCAGTGAAAGGACCCATCACTCACGTTATCTTCGACATGGACGGTCTATTACTCGGTAATTTCATCAAACACCTCCTCTTCATTCCTTGGACTTGCGTTAACAGAAGTTTTCTTTATATTTTCAATGTATTGTTCTCATGTAATTTGGGGAGTTTGCGATGAATATTTATAACTGAAAGATGTTAAATCATTAAAAATGGAAAATGGGCTTAAATGGGGATTTAGATTGGCATTTGTGCGTCTAACGTTATTGCTCCAATTTCTTAATCTGATGATCTTTTTATATATATTTTGGAATTTTGGAATTGTAAGTTGCAGTGAGAAGGAAATTAGATTAATGGGTATTGCAGGTTTGCTTCACTAATAAGATTTAATTGATAAAATAAACAGTAGAAGACGATAAGGAACAAACATGGAATTCTGAGGTTTGCCATTTAACTAGTGCGCAATGTACTTTGCCTCTCTGCTTATTTACTGGAGTTCGAGTTGAATTGAATTGATGGACGCAAAGAGGGGCAAACATGCATTAAACTCAGAACTTTCCAAGGGAAGGATTACTTTGGAAATTTTTTAGGAAGGATTAAGAAAAAAAAAAAGAATAGTTTTGTGGCAACTTTTCTCCTGTTGGTGGTAAAAATGTTGAAAATGGTTCTTTTAGCTACATTTTTCAGTTCTTAACCAGCTTTGGATACAGTTTGGAGCCTGTGTCATTTGCGTTTTATAATTAGAAATTCTCAAGTATTCTTTATGAAATTAGTTACTAGTGCCTTTGAGTGTGTGATAATTTTAGCATAGAAGAGAAGTAAAATCCTTTGCAGGATCCCAAGGTTTATCTCGTCTATTACCTCCTTCCTTATTTTGACTTCAATTACAAGTGATCCTTCATTTCCCTGTTTTCTCATTTTCTTCAATTCTTGGAGCTTGAAATTTAAGGTGATTGAGTAGCTGCTTTATTTAGTGCATGTAGTAAAGGGTTCAACCCCTATTTCTTCTTCTACTTTCCTTGAACCACCCTGTATAAAAAATGCCTACCCTGAATGTCAAGTCCCAACATTTGCTTTTGGATACCTTTCCATATTTGATAAGGCATCTTCCTAAAATTTGAAGACTAATGCTTAAAAAACTGTTATTTTTTAGCTCAATTTTTTTTTCTCTGTTACAACTTTAGTACTTAGATAACCTTACAGATATACATTGACCATGGAATGCATGTATTGTGCATGCACACATGCCCAATCACAATTGTGGCTGCTGAAGCGATCATTGTCATAGTAAAGGCGTGTCTGTGTATTGTGGCCAAAGTATGATGATTGGTGCTTATGGAATCGACTATGTCAGTGTATTACAGTCGTGATGATTTACCGTTACAAATAGGATGTTACACTACATAATAGCTGATATTTAAAATTACGCACGTGCCTTCCCTTATAATTTATGCCAAATTGTTTGTTTTTAGAATTTTAAAGGAAATACCTCCTAAGGCTTGGCTGATACACACATTGTTTCTTCCTAATAGTTAGTCTATATACAGTATAAAGTTACTTGTTTTGCCCTTTATAGTGAATTTTTTACCAACTTTAAATTTTATAGGTTTTTGGAAAAGGAGGACCAAATTACGAATTGCACATAAACCTTAGGAGCTTTTGGTAGTTCTTTTCAAATCTTAGTCAGTCCATTGGTAGGCTGGGTGGTTGGTGATGTAAACCAGCTATGGGACATAATGTATATGCTTGATGAGCATTCACGCTAGCATCTTGGTCGGAATGAATTTGAAGTATTAAAATGATGCTCCAAAGAATAAATATAAGGTTTGTAAACTTGATTTCTTAATTTGGCGAATTGATGGTGTGGGAGAATCCAAAAGCAGTTAACTTGATGTTTCGTGAGATTTATTATTCATAGTACTGTAGTATGTGGCAGAACAATTTTTTCATAGTATTTTTAGCAGTACTTTAGCTTGGTGAGATGGTACTAATAATAACAAACTGTATCTTATTTTTTACTATAATGTGGGTCTATTACATGGCTTTGTACCAAGGGCTGATTCCTTAGACCTGCAATTCTGAGGCTAGGTTTTGCTTGTTATTTTATTTTCATATTCTCCATCAAATAAATCCAGATCTGCATCCAATTTAGTCTCCCATATTTCTAAATTCCTAGTATTCCTAATCCGTATATTAATCATGCAAAGATTTGTTCCTTTGCTTTTCTGCATCTATTCATTAGGAAATGAACCATATATCTGATGAGCTGTCTACTGCTGCATTTATCAGACACAGAGAAATTCTATACTGAAGTCCAGGAAATCATTCTTGCTAGATACAATAAAACTTTTGATTGGTCTCTCAAGGCAAAAATGATGGGGATGAAAGCCATAGAAGCAGCTAAGGTTTTTGTTCGGGAGACTGGGATAAGTGACTCTCTTTCAGCTGAGGACTTTCTTGTAGAAAGAGAAGAGATGCTGCGGAATTTGTTTCCAACAAGTGAGCTGATGCCAGGTATTATCTATAGCAGTCGTTATATACTCTATGTACTTTTCAGCTTGGTTTAGTATAAGATTATGAGTTTGATAACGTGATAGGTCATTAACAGTTATCTTGAAAAGGGGTTTTCTTTTCTCCCTATCTCTATTTGGGAACAAAATTTTCCCTTACAATTCAACGAGATGGGTGGCCTAAGCATGTCTTGAACCTGAAGTGATTCGATCCAAATCCACATGAAACCAGTAGCACTCAAAACAACCCAAACTAGAAACAGCCTTTCTTGAACTTTCTGACCTAACTCAGAGGTGGACCTAGGTTTAGGCAAGAGGGCCACGTACCCTCCCTGATTTTTAAAATTTTTTAATAAAAATTACTATTTAGCCTGAATTTGTAAAATTAATAAAATGGTTATGTTGTTTTGAAAATTTAATTTTTTAGTCCTTAATAAAGTACTATTTAATCCTATTTTCTTTCATTTTTTCTTTTTTTGCCCCCTTAATTTTTAAAACTTTTTCAAGATAAATTACTATTTGATCCCTAAAATTTACTAAAATTAATAAAATAGTCCTTTTATTTTAAAATTTAATTTTTTAGTCTCTAATAAAGTATTATTTAATTCCATTTTTTTCCACTTTTTCTTTTTTTCTTCATTTTCCTCTATTTTCTTTCCAATTTTACTTAATTTTCTTTCATTTTTTTCTTTTTTTTTTTTTAATTTTTTTAATTATATTATAATGACTTTTTATTATTTCTAATTGAACATATGTTTGTTTGGTATTTTTTATTATTTTTATGTTTTTAAATAAATTTATTTCATTATTATAATATCCCTTTCTAAAATTTCTGCATCCTTCCCTAGATGTGAGAGAGTGTTTGCGTCCACCCCTGACCTAACTTGACTGTCACCTCTAATGGTGTGGGATGGAGGGTGAAGAAAGACAACTAATATTGAGGACAATCTCAAATTTAGTATATTAGGAATATAAGCTTTTTTTCAATTAAAAACTAAGGTAGGCAATTCTAGAAAAGGTGGCTTTGGCTTTAGATATTTGGAATAAGCTTTGTTGATGTGGATGAATAACCTTGTGCCCAAGGATTTAAATATGGACAATATGTAATGTATTGTCCCCATACTTATCAGATTTTGGGGTAGCTGATATGATTTTGACCAATATTGAGGTGTGATTCATATCTCACCTTGAAATGGAACTGAAATGGATGATACACCAGAAATCGCTGATTTGAATTGTTGGAGAAGAAGGTTGAAATAGTGCGCAGAAAGAAATTAAAAAAAAAAAAAAAAAAAAATTCTTTTTATTTGCGGCTGCCATTCATACCCCTAAAACAGTGAGCAACAAGAGGTGTAGAGAGGACTTATAATTTTTGGTTTTTTAATTGGGCCTGTGTATGGGTCCACTCCATGTAGAGATTATAATATATATGATTAATATAATATAATTTCATATTATATAAAAATAAAATATAAAGGTAGGAGTAATAAATGACAAAGCCCTCCCATTGGATTTGGTGGATTTTATTCAAGAAACACCCTCCCATTGGATTTGGTGGATTTTATTCAAGAAACATTTATATATATATATATATATATATATATATATATATTCTTATTTTATTAAAATTTTCTATAAATATTTTTTAAAAAAACTACTGCAAATATTTTTGGGAATATTAATGTGCCTATTAGATCTATGAGATTTATATATATATATTTTTTATCAATTTTAATTTGTTAAATTACTATAAATATTTTTTTAGAAAAAGTACTGCATATGTTAATTTTTAGGAATACTAATTTAAAGATTTACTTAGAAAAATATTATAGGCTGTACAAATTTAACAAAATTTAATTTTTTATTCATACTTTATTGATATAATATCTTGTAAAAATAAATGAATTTCACAGTTCTCTTTGATTTGATTCATTTGCCAGTGGTTTGAAAAAAGTCGCGGTAGCTGTTGGCAATATTCGGACCGATACCCGATTTCCAATCCCAAAACTGTTATTTAAAACACTGCTTGCAGTTTAACATGGAGGCTTCAAATACCAGATAAGTTTCATGTATTAGGAAGATTCCCAGATGATGTTTTAGATAGATTAAACTTGTCTTTTATCTTTGGAAGATAAAATAAAAAGATGAAGACTAAATTTTTCCCCTTGTAATGCTGGAAGACTTTTCTGGCCCTTGCAACCATCCAAAAAGAAATAATAGCGAAAAGGAAAGAGGAAGTCTCTTTAAGCTTTTCTTCTGATATGGAAACCACAATGGAACAAGTAAAGGCACCTAAATAATTTGAACTAGTACTTCCTCAAATAACTTTATGCAATCATTGATTGATGGTCTAAAATCCTGTTTGCAAAGATATTTGAATTGACATAAGTATTTGACTGAGGCACAAAGTGATTGCGTGCTATTTGTGTAACACCAGTTGCGCTCATATTTAATTCTTTATTTATAATAGGAGCTAGTCGTTTGATCAAGCATCTACATGCAAAAGGAATACCAATTTGCGTGGCAACTGGGTATGGTTTATCTGTTTCATTTCTTATGCTTTTTTATGATTGTTTTATTCAAATAGGGAACTGTATCATATTTAACTCCTTTTGTTCTTTACCTTCCAAGTTCATGAATTCCGCTGACTAGGATGTATATTTCAGTTCTCACAGGCGGCATTTTGAATTGAAAACACAAAGACATGTTGAGCTTTTCTCCTTGATGCATCATATTGTTCTTGGAGATGATCCAGAAGTTAAACAAGGCAAGCCGTCACCTGATGTATTCCTTGCTGCTGCCAGGAGATTTGAGGTAAGTTTGTAGAGATTTTCCTTTTATCATAATTGATGTCAGTAAAATCAGATGTGATCTAGTCTTTGGTTAATTCAGTTTATGGGTTTTTTAACAAGTTAGCTCTATCAACTTTGGCATCATGAAATAGCAATCTAAGATTTATTAGTTTTTGTGAGTGACAGGGTGGCCCAGTAGATCCGCAGAAGATTCTTGTTTTTGAAGATGCACCCTCAGGTGTTCTTGCAGCTAAGAATGCTGGAATGTAAGTGCATTGCCCAGTGTTCTTCCAACATATATTGGGTATTGATTATGATTTTCCTATATGGTAAACGTTTTACTTTATTTCCTACATGTGTCATTAGTTTCTTTCATGGATAGGATGTGTTTAGACCAAATATTTTATATCCAATAATAAAAGAATATGACCCCAGTTAAATTTATTAACATTTAGTAGATGTGGAAACAAAAAATTCATATAGCGGATCCCAATTAATTTTGGGATTAAGGCTGAGTTGAGTTGGGTTGAGTTAGTAAATACTAAAATTGAGCAGGGAAACTAACAAAATTAATTGGGCTATATTGTGCAACTCATTATAATCTATGCATGTTGTATCATGTCATCTCAACCAAGATCTAATCTTAGAAACCTGGAGGGGATTTTGTTACTAAAGAAAAAGGCCAGTAGAAGAAGTCTTTTTCCTTGATGCGACCACAACAAATGGTCTGTAACAAAATGAAAATGAACTCAAGAAGAGTATACTTAAAAGACTTTTTAACACTTAAAAAGACCTGAATTTTGAATTTGCTTTGGCAAATTTGATGCAAAATCATTTGGGTCTACTAATATAATTCATTAGCTTGTCAGAATGTATATCATGAATTTAATGTCTTTATTTTATGTATTTGCATGCATTATATAGCTTCATTATTTTAGCCTCTCTGTTATGTATTTTCATTTAGTACATGTTCTGCATACACCGTGGACCGAGATGGCCCTGTTTCCATTACTGATGACACCACCCTGACCATGATTTAAATTCATGCTCCTTGTGTATTTACTTACATCTTAATGATTAACTTAAGTCTGTAACTGGAAACTAATTTCTTTTGTTGGTTATATTTTGTTGCTGCTCTAATATATAGTTTAACTGAATGGTGTCTGAGCATTTACACGTCCTAAACATTTTCAGTGGCTTTAGATAGAGAGTAATTGGCATATATATATGGAGAGAGAGAGAGAGAGAGACATTAGAATACTCGTTCAAGCAGTATTTTTTTTTTTAATTTTTTTTTTCTGCATACCTTGCAGGAATGTAGCAATGGTTCCAGATCCAAGGCTGGATAGCTCTTATCACGGCATTGCAGATCAAGTTTTGAGCTCGCTATTGGAATTCGATCCAAGTTACTGGGGCTTGCCTTCTTTTGAAAATTAGGAAAGCTAAATTTGCAGGTTTAAAAAAAATAAAAGATAAAGAACCTTTTAATGCTTCTTTGTTGATCTGATCTTAGGCATGTCATCTGCTGGTTTGTTCTTCAAGCATATGTCTTGCATTTTCACATTGCATTAGCTATAGATATCAATTGATGGTGTATTAGCCACATTACATTTCTAGGAAATATTATTCATCTTTGATCAGATTACTGCTATTCTTGCAAGGGCAGAAGCCTACATCAGAGGGAACATATATGTAATAAAAGTACTTTATGTAATTTTTAATCATTAAACTTGATGTGCACTTGTGGATTGATTTATTAGTAAAATAATCTGAATAGGTTTACAAATTTAGAAAAAAATGAGGTTCTGATAATATGATATAAACGAATCAATTGATTTTTTTTTTCCTCGCATCCCCTTTCTCTCCTTTTGCTTCATAGTTTTTAGGGGTAGTGGCAAAATAGCGAGCTTGGTTGATATAATAGATTTATTTCATACACTCAATTAATAGTTAATTGATAAGATATTTTAATTAATATGACTTTTTTATTTATTTTTTTTTTAATAAAAAGACTATTATTTGTTTCATGTGTTGTTATCAACAAGCTTAAAATTTATTATCAAAACTATAATTTCCTTTTTTTTTTAATATTGTGTGTGCATGATCAGGTTAATTGAAATGTTACGTAAAATGCTTTGATATGTAACAAATTTTATTTAAAAAACAATTAATAAATTATATTGTCCATATTATTAATAATTATTTAGATGATTTTAACTACATTTTAAAAACCATAAAAATAATTAATATAATGTTAATAAGAATAAACTTTTTAAATCAATTGAAGGGCTTCCAGTAGCTATTAATTGCTTGATAAAATATAGGGTTGGCAATTCGTATTATGTGGTTCTAATTGTTTAGTGTTACAATGTTTGTTAGTCAATTTTAATTCGTCTTAATATTATCTAGCCCTTAATCCTGTGAATTTATTATTATACTTGTAATATATATATATATATATATATATATATATATATATATATATATATATATATATAAGAATTTTAAATATATAAATCAAAATAAATTTTATTAAAATATGACATATAAATATTTATTTATTTATTATAAAATTATATTTATATTAATCTTAATATATTATTAACTTATATCAAAATAAGAGGATTGAATGAATTTTAATTTTAAAATATAAAATATTAATTAAAATAAAGAAACTTTTATAGCATGACTAAATTTAATTAATCTAAATTTTTTATTATGAATCTATATTTGCATGTTATTTTTTAAAATTATTTATTATAAGTATATTTTTATAAATAAAAAATTTATAATATAAATTAAATGACTTTTAAAAAATTTAAATATATCATATATTACACAATTAATATATAAACTTATTACTAAATCAGTTATAATGTGTAATTATAGGATTTTAATGTTTGACATGTATTAAACTAATCAAAAATTTATTTATAATAAAAATAAAAATTAATTTATTTAGTGTCATGTTAAAAATTATTAATCTACTAAAATACTAGGAGTAATATTGATTTAATTTGATCGGTTTAAAAGGTTATTATTAAATCAAATCAATTTTTTTTACTTGAAAAATCTTAAACAAAATTAACTCATCATTACAGTGAAATCGTTGATTTGATTTCGATTGCTTTGTCATTAGTTTATAAATTGTAGGGTTTCAAACTTTTTTTTTTTAATAAATAGTCATTATTTTTTTATAAATTTAGAAAAAAAAAATCGATAAAGTATTGGTTGTAAAATAAATTTTAAAAAAATTTAATATTATATAAATATAATACTTGTCTATTTCATTAACTAGCACACCTAAATTTATATTTTTTTTTTCAAAAATTAAAATATTTTTTATATATTTTTACATTTTTATGGATAATATTTTTTAAAATTTTAAATTAATATTGAATTTAAAAGTTGTTATATATAAAATAAAATCAAATATATTTAATTATATATATATATATATATATATATATATATATATATATATGGTTCAGTTTAGTTTGAAATCGAAAAAAAAATCTCAAATCACAAATTAAATCGAATTTTTAATTTATTTTACTTTTTAAGTCAAATAAATTACAAAATCATATATTTCAGTTTAATTTAATCAATTTGATTTTATTTAATCAATTTGATTAGTTTTACTTTCATCTGTATAAAATACCACTTCTGATCTAGCATTTTAATGTTGAATAATTAATAGTTACTTTTAATAGATTTTTTTCTTTTTTTTTTGGAAAGAGTTATTTTTAATAGATAAATCAAACATTTTCCTTTTTTTTTCCATGAAGAATGATAAATCAAACACATTCTTAAGTTAATTTAATTATTTAAACACCAAATGATTAAAGTAATTTTTTTAATAGCTTAATTATATTTATATTATTAATTATATGTGCTTTTCTTTTGCTTTTTTTTTTTTTTTTTTTTTTTTTTTTCTTTTGTCTTAAAACAAGGATATGGACCATTTTAATTTAGAGTTTTATTCCATTATTTCAATTTATACTGTTGCAATTGGTAGGCATATTATGTTAATTAGGTGCATAATTAAGATTATGTATTAATAAGATCTATTAAACCTATAATCATGATTCCTTAGTATGCCATTAAACTTTAATTAGGACAAAGTTTATATCTTCAAATCAATCTCTACTTTAATAATTCACTAATAAATAATTAAGAGAATTGGTATTATTAATAATTTAGGTGGCACAGTGCCATTCCCATTACATAGCCTCAAGTCATTCAACATTAAAATTAGTTGAAAAACATTAAATTTTCATTTTATAAGGTTATAAAAATATTTAAATTTATAAACAAAAATTCATTCATATTTTTTTAATTTATTATATTAAAGTGTTGATCGCAATAAATGAATTTTATAAAATTTTTAAATTTTTGTTTTTAGATTCACATGAGGTGTTTTATATAAATTAAATTCTTTAGCTAAACTTATTTTTCCTCATTCCATTTAGACACCTTTTAATTCATATTAAATAAATTTAATTCAATTAATAATAAAATTTATATGTCGAAATAAAATTTAAAATTATATAATTCAAGTTTAAAATAATTAAAAAGTAAAAAAATAATAATTATTTTTACAATTTACTCTAGATAAAAAGATTCATGTTTAATTTATATTAGAACATTTTGAATTTTTAATCATGAATTTAATTAAATGAATTAAATTCTTGCAAAATCTTTTTATTTTAAAATGATTTTTTTAAATGATTATTTTTTAAATCAAAAGAACTGAATTCTATTAATTATATATTTTTAAATATGAGAACAGAAAAAAAAAATTAAATTGAATTCATATAAAATTTGTATTTTCAAATGAGAGCTTGATGTGTTAATTTGAATGAGGAGTTGTCTCCGTTTCTTCTTCTTATAAAATGAATTTAATTAGTAATATTATCATTATTCTATTTTTTATTCCTAAAAAAAATTCATTTGAATTTTGTAGAATTAATTATATTTGACTCCAAATTTCATAAAATTTTTTAATTAAATTCTAAATATAATAATAAGGGTACAACCTTACAAGCTAATAAATTATTAAGTGCAAATTACTAATTAAATTATTAAGATTACATTTTTAAAATAAATATTATATTTAATTTTTTTTATACATCAAAAATTAATTCTATATAAATTTAAATATAAAAATTGATTTTTAATTTTTTTATAATATTTATTTGTAAATAAAATAAATTTCATATTAATTTATTTTAAATATTATATAAATTAATAAATAATTTTTCTCGAGAAAACATTTTATCAATAAAGATTTGGAATTTATATTAAATCGGATGAGGTACGCATGTGAATAATGTCAACATTTTCAGTACGGATCTCATCCAACAAACCAAATAAAAATGTCAAAGAAACTGAGGAGAAATTAGGGCTACACAACCTTAACTTCAACTAGTTATGCAAGAGAGTAAATTTATTAGAGAGTTATTGAATGTGCCCCCACAAACTTTGTCATAATTCAAATCAAAATTGAGGAGCTATAAAAGTATTAACTATTTTCTCAAAATTAAATCTATTTATGGCACAGACGGATACATGATTTTTAAATAGCAAAAATATCTCTCATATTAGAGACGGATATAAAAATTTTAAAAAGAAATACTGTGATAATGAAATAAATTTATTTAAAAAATATAAAAGTAATAAAAAAGATCAAGTAAATATATACTTCAATTATAAATTATCAAAAGTCATTATAATATCATTGAAAAAAAAAAGAAATTAGAAAGAAATGATGAAAATGAAGGAAAATTAAAAAGAAAATAAAGAAAAATGAAAAAGGGATTAAATACTAAATAATAATTTATTATGGACTAAATAATAATTTATCCTAAAAAATTTTAAAAACTAAGAGGACAAAAAAGAAAAAAGTGAAAAAAATGATTAAATAGTACTTTATTATGGGCTAAAAAGTTAATTTTTCAAAATAGAATGACCATTTTATCAGTTTTAATACATTTTAAGAATTAAATAACAATTTATTCTAAAAATTTAAAAACACAAGGGGAGTACTGCCTCTTTCTCTTGACATATATCCTCCTATGATATATAGTATCATGCCTCGACGTCGAAGGCACGTGATCGACATTAGGGAATGGAAAAGTATAAGACTTCTAATACTTATAGTCAATCTGACACCTCACTAAACGACAAATCTGAAATATGATAGCTGTAACTATCATGAAATCAAGGCTATAACCCACCTATTAAGCAGAACCTATATAAACATCAATTTATCTAATCATTATATCGTTATCATTATCAAAGAGTTTCCAATTAACAGGTCATCAATCCAGTGAAAAAGCCCAGTTATCCTCTGACTAAAATAACTCAAACTTTCATGGAATAAAATAGAACCAACAAATTCAACATAAAACAATCATATGGAGCTCTAGATGAATTACAACAAATATGAAAATAAACACATAGTTGAATATAATAAAATATCTACACTGTCTAAGAAATAGAAGATAAGGGTAATCGTCTCAACATAATGAGTGATACTAACTAATATATAAACCTGGTGCAACCTAATAATTCTATCATGAAAAAATGCTTATGAGGTACGTTAATCAAACAACTAATCACATAATCAAAAAATGATGGGAATTAATCCATAAGAACCATGCTAAACCTAAAATTGGGGAGTCGATCCCCTATATTTAGCACTTTGATTCCAAATACTATCTCTTATGTCCAAATATAGGATCTTAGCTGTCTCTGAACTTGTCATGTCCCAAAAATAGAATATAACGGTCCTAGGGTGTGGAGCTCGCCTATATGCTGACATCTATAGAACCCTTGCTATAACATTTGTTTAACTCATGTTATCATATTCATTTCCCTGTCTAAACTCCAACAAACAATTCACATAATTCATTCTACATCTTTCCACCATCAAATGCTTAATTCATAAAATTCATAATATACTAGTTAATTAATTTACATCATATATTTAAGTATTATACATATAAGCTGCTAACTATTTAACCAAGGAGTTACTACAGAATTACAAAAGAAATAAGCTTAGAGTATTTACATAGCAAATATATATATATATATATATATATGGTTCCTCTGAAAAAGAAATAAGCCTCAGTAACTGTTACATACTACTCCTGACATGAAAATTTTACACAATTAAGAGATGAGTATTACTACTCAATGAGCTATAAATATATTATTATGCAATACGGCTAAGTGAAGAATAAGATAATCTACCAAATGGTCATATCAAAGGTAATAAGTAGCAAATAAAATAATCAAGGTAGTCAAGGTCACATAATTCAATTAAGATAGAATGAAGGAAAAATAAAACATAACAGATATAGGGTCTCATGCTCGTATAAATCTCGTTAGCTACATTTATAATAGTTTAAACTCGTGTAATGACATAAGATTGATCATAATTTTTTACTAGGACTTAACCCTTCCCAGTTAGGGTTATAAATATATCAATGTACACATTATCGATGGTTCTCACCCACTACCCTATCGGAAGGTAGCTCTGTCATGTCATCCGATATTAAATACAATATCGATTATGGATACAATTAGGCTTAAGTTCAATATCGTTACAATAGGAAAATCATATCAAATTAATAAATTCTCAATGAACTAATTGGGTAAGTATAATGCATATTAACTATAAGGTTATATCAACCAATAAGGAGATTTCACATAAAATGGAATCAATTTCAATGGTTAGGCTAGGTTTATATTCAATAGGTGTCAATATATTAAAAGGTAATAAACTTTAGATTAAACATTTGGTGGATTAAAAGTTGGGTTCATTGAGGCATTTTAATAAACATATAATAGGCATGAATCCAACAAGCTAAATGTAAGGTTTTTGGTAACATTTATAAGATCCATATAATCAAACATCAAGATACAACTCAATCAAGGTATTTAAGTATCAAACTTGTTCAAATGACATTTGAAATAAGATAATACACGCAAATAATCAACACAAATTCAATGAGGGGAAAGGAATGGTCATTCGGCTAAGCTAGAAAAAAAAAATAGGGGATGGCTTTTTAAATTCAAATAAGGCTATAAATGGGCAAAATAATACATTTATAACTCACCTTGATAGTTGTTTGAAGCAAAATCACTTTTAAAGCTTTAAAATTCAACTTAGGTCAACTTGTCCTTCACCTCCATCACCACCATTCTTTCTTTGATTTCTTGATTCTACAATATATATTTAGCATGTTTTAGACTTAGATTAACATAGATAACTCAATTCTATGTTTGGTTTGAATTAAATACATGTAGTTCAAAAATTAGGTTTTGACATAATCCTACTTCCTTTAGTTTTTCTTCCTACAACTTAAGATATGCTTCTATTTGCTTAATTAAATATTTATATTCATCATTCTAATCATTTTTAATAAAATAGAAATAAGTTTAGAGTAATTACCTCAAATTCTTCAATTTTCCAAATTTGCTCTTCTTTGAAGTTTTTAATTTTTCCTTAAGTTTTTGGTGAAAATTTTGGATGATTATTAGTTATTTAGGCTTTAATTAGGATATGGGATAAATTAGGATTAAATTTGGATGAGATTAAATGGAGGAATTTTTTATGGAGGAAGAAGTGAAGGAGGAGGGTTCAACCACCGTGAAGGAGAAGAAGAGAAGTTTGGCCTTTTGTAGAATTATCTAGAATTTAATAGATGTTTATGCAATTTTTAATATTTATGATTTGGCCCTAAACTTTTGATAATTGTATTTTTTACCCTAAACTTTTAATATTTATATTTTAGCCCCAAATCTCACTTTTAATACTACTATCTTCCATAATTTATATTTTTTGAAAATTTTAGGTTTCATAATTTATTTGGTGAAATTTTGTATTTAATTATATATTTTAAGTATAAAATGTGAAATTTAGGTACTAAAATATTATTTTACCTTTAACTGTATAATTAAGTACTAAAAAGTCAATTTACTAGTTTTAAGGTCTTATGTGTAATTATAGAAAAACCTGGGGTGTTACAGAACTAAACCATGCAATGTTGGGCGATGAGCAAGCCCCTAAGCTGTCATACACCAGTCATAGCTCATCAATTCATACTCATCATATCATAATCATAATCATAATCATATCTTAGTGGTCGTGTGTCATCCCACTTCCATACAACAACCACAATTAATATGTAACACGAATTACCATGAAACAAACACATGTCAAAATGTTGAGTAATGTATATGATGCATGAAAAGTAGGAAAATATATTAGGAATTATATGCGATGACAACTCAATTAACTCACTCTGGAGCTCTAGAATGCATCTGAGTTTTCTGTCGAAATTTCGGTAGAATCTCCCCTAAAATTATAACATTTCCCAGCTAAAGCAGAACAAACAACACTTCTAAATAATCTACATCAACCAATGACAACTCAATGACTCATTTTGGGTCTCCAACTTCAATATAAAACACAATCAATTCTAATCTACAATATTAGACCGCACTCGAAGGCTGCCTACATATCTCCCATATATAACTTTATGAACTTAGATATTCTAAAAAGGGGAAATCAAGTCCACGTAGCTCTTAAAATATGAATTAAATAATATTTTTATAAAATACCTTGACTACACTTAACTATTTAGTTTAAGTAGAAATCTAATACCATAATTATACAATTATGAAATGATTGTCTTTAACAAACAAATTTGTCTAATATTAACTAAATCAACACATCCACTCCTGAACAACCATATTGCCACTATAATAACTGAAGATAGGAAAAGCAACTCTTTTTGGAGTAACAAAAGTTAATCAATTTGGAATAGTTTTAAAATAGTAATTTACTTAGCAAAATTAAACACTAAGAGCAATTAGAAATGCCAAACAATTGATGTAAAACAGTAAAATCTATAGAGATCATTATATACTCTACACAACATAAAACTATAAAATTATGAAGAGTATTTATATGTATTTATAGTTAAAGATAATAGTTGATTGGGAGAATTAGAGAAAATAATGAATAGTAACATGAATAGTGTCTATTTTTTTAATCTTCCATAAAATTATTTGAGATTGATCAATTAAATTCAAGAACCATCTAAGTAGAGTTAAAGAGTCTATAATTGCAAGATTTTAATATAGATATATTGGATAAGGAAAACCCTTAATGTTGTTTTGTTGAAATTGTGCTTAGGCTTATATGTTGCATGAACTTTGGAATTAATTGGAGCTTGGCCAAGAGTCTTTGAGTTTTGAATTGGATTGCTTGCTCTATTGGAGATGAGTTATGCATATGTACTGTGTATATAAAGTTTATATATTTGCCACTGTTACATCAGACCAAAATTTCATTTTGAACATATCTATGTATTTATTCAAATTGTTAAACTCCTTTGAAATAAATGTTACTAGACCTATAATATCTTTTGTTGCTCATTGTTATAATTATTGTGTTGGATTGTTAATTATTCTTGAAAATCAACTCCCTAATACATATATGACCTTATTATTCCGAAATATAAATTTTATTTGATCCACTTAGCCTAAAAGACCTTGTTGGATATTCATTATTACGCTATATTCAATTTTAAATCATAATCTATATGTGGGTGTCAGAATGCCTTGCCTATAAGGGATAAATCATGGGATTGTATGCACCAGTAACTTAACTGATAAAGTCTAAAGTATCAGGGTCTTTTCTAGAGGGGACAAAGTACCTCTATGCGTGTGTTAGCGAAAACACATGTATTATGTATGGAGATCGTAGTACTCCTATTTTGTATGAATGTCATTAGACTCTTGTTATGTTCTCTGTTATTCCGACATTTACATTTGCTTAATCTTATATATATTTGTATATATTTGTGACATGCCATTTCTTATAGGCACCCTCTGATTTATGATTTTGATATGTATTTCACTTTTGATAATTTATTTTGATTATTGTAATATGAGCCTATTGCTATTCTTGTTACCTTTAGATACAAATATTGTCTTTGAACTCCAGTTTGATTTATGAATCACAAGTATGACATATTCCTAATTAATTGAGTTGAAGGCTCGCCCTCCTTCTGTTGTGGTTTTCAGATACTAGAGTTATTGGTCCAGAGACTAAGGACATAGCTTCTTGATTTTCTTCCTCCAAGAAGCTAGTCTAAGTATAAACTCTAATATTTTGAATGTTAATTATTATTTTGGAATTGTAATACTCTTAGAGCTCCATAATATTATGTATGATCTATAATATTATTCTAAGGAATTACTTTTGGATTGTCACTTGTTCATTTTGGACAAGGGACCTCATTTGCCTTTGATCCATTGTGAACAAATTGAATATATTTTGAACGATTATATCACAGATTGATATGACATATTAATGATAATTATGAATATGGATTTGAGAATGGATATAGATGTTATTATGTTGTTGCCATAGGTTATGTTTAGGTGTTCTACTGATTTTTAATGGTTTTAAGCCTACCCATACCCTAAGATCATCACATTCTTGATTTCGGAGTGTGACATATATAACCCAAAAGCTTTAAGTTTGGCCATGAATTCAACATTTTACTGCTTTGAATCATACTTTAACTCATACAATGAATTCTTCAATTTACAGACTTTTGAAGAATCTGAAACTTCATAACCTTATAGTATGGTCATGTAAACCTCTTCATCCAAAAACCCATGCAAAAAAAAAAATAAATTGTTTATATCCAATTGAAGATGGTCTAGGTAGGGGCATCAACAATAGCCAAGAAGAGTCTAATTATCACTAGTTTAGCAACAAAAGAAAAACCATCATTGTAATATACTCTAGCAACCTTATTATACCCTTTTGTTACAAGCCTAACTTTATATTTATTTGCAATGCCATTTGGGTTATATTTTAACTTATAGACCCATTTTAAACCTATAAGTTTCTTGGTAGAAATAGATTAGTCATATCCTAAGTGTCATTGAGTTGCAAAGCGTTAAACTCTTATTGCATGGCAACTATCCAATTTGGATATTTATTTGTTTGATCATATGTACTAGGCTCATTAACATTAGATGCATTTGCTACAAATTGAATATTTGAATGTGAAAAAATAAAAGGTTGATGAGATGGGAAAGGTGATAATGGATAGGGAATGGTGGACTGTGAGGACTAAGAACCATCACTAGCAAGAGGCATATGAGTAGTATGCAAAGAGAAACAAAATCTTGAAGTCGTGGATTTTTTTCTAATTATGGTACTATGTCTAGGAATAATGGGTACAATATTTGATGTTACAAAATTATGTGCAATTGATGAAGAAGGTAATGCATATAGGATTATTTGTGATTATATTATGGCCTCTGATAATAGTAGGTAAGGGTGGCTGAGTATTAATAGTAGGAATAGATGTATTATGGTATGTGATGATAGTAGATGAGGGTGAATGAGTATGAACAATAGGAACAAGTGATTAAGGCAAAGGAGCAGAATGAGATGGACCAGGCATATCACATCTCTAGAAACAATAGTATGATGCTTATGAATATCATACAGTTTGTAAGCCTTTTGTCGAGTCATATAGCCTAAAAAATGCATTTAATTGCCCTAGGATCAAATTTATCTTTATATAGTTTTGTGTTAGTGGCAAAATACAAACAACCAAATATCCTAAGGGAATTGTAGCTAGGTTGTTTTTATGTTAGAGCTCAAAAGGGGTATAGCAATTAAGAACATAAGCTGGCAACTTGTTGATAATATGAATGGTAGTTAGGATAGAACTCCCCAAAATTTTATAGGCAAACAAGCTTGAAACATTAAGGATAACATTACTTGTAATAAGTGTTTATGCTTCCTTTCCACCACGCCATTTTGTTGTAATGTGTATGGACAAGACTTTTGATGTATAATCCCCAAGTTACAAAACAATTGACAATACTCAAGACTAATAAACTCTGACCCATAACTCTGATTTTTTTTTAACATCAATCTTGTATTGAGTTTTGATCAAGGTTAAGAATTATTTAAGGAATAGACAAGTTTGGATTTTATCTTTAAATAAGAAAGTCCATGTAACTCTGCTATAGTCATCTACTATAGTAAGAATGCAATATACAACTATAAGTGAAGATTGTCAATAAGGGCCCCATAAATCTATGAGTATTAGTTCAAAGATTGCACTAAAATTAATTTAACCAGTGGAAAAGGGCAAACTTAGCTAATTGGACAAAGGACAAATTTCACAAACAATAGAAAAGTCATTGGGCAATACATCAATAAGTAAATGTTTGATTATGCTTATGGAGGCATAATCAAAAGCTGAAAAGGCATGAAAGAAATTTCTTTATTTAAGAAAACCATTGTATAACACTAGTTTCTGCTTTCATAGTAGCAAGTGCAATAGATGCCTTGATTGAAATTCATGTATAGATTCACAAGAAAACTAGTATGATATAAGACATGGAGTCCATTATGAATTTTGCCAATGGCTAAGACTTCTTCAGTCCTCAAGTCCTGAAAGACACAATAAGTTGCAAGGAAAATGATTTGAATCGATAAACTTTGTTAATTGGCTGATTGATAGAAGATAAAATTTGAAAGTGTAAATATGGAAAACTCTAGTGGCGTTGAGTTTGGAATGTATGGTAATGGTTCCTATTTGATGCAAAGTTTCAAAGATTTATCAGGTAAATGTACTTGTATAGGGTTTTTTAGTTCTACTATATAATGAAACAATGCAAGGTTTTGACATATATCATTTGCAGCACCTGAATCTATTATCCATATATTTTCTAGTGCATAATCAAAGGAATTAAGAGCTGTACCTACGTAGCTTGTATAATTGGCAAAGCTTCCTTCAGTGGTCCCTTTGTACTTTATGAACCTCTATACCTCCTTTTGGATTACATTGGTAATGGTTGAATTCCATTTCTTCATAAAATTGTGCAATAATTGACATTGGTTATTTTGGTCTGTTCTTCTTTTGATCTTCATAGCCACTCTGTTTCTTTAATTCTTCATACCACTGTGGCACTCCATGGAGCTTGAAGTTAGTCTCTTTAACATGTCCATCTTGATTACTATAACTACAATGCTTATCTCCTTTATCACTTTTCCTCCAATTACCTACTTTTTGTCCCCTTTTATTATAATTCCTAATAGAGTCTTTTCTATCTCGACCTTTCACCAATAAAGTATTAGCATCACTGTAATATGTTACATTAACATGAACTTCTCTTTATTTTTCTATCTTCAGAATCATTGAGTTAGCTTTATTCACACTAGTTAATGGTCGTATTATTAGAATTTGATTCCTAATACTGTCATAGTTTTCATTCAACCCTGTCAAAAAATGATTTAATTTGTTTAATCTACTAATTTCATTGGCAACCTTAGTTGTACCACAACTACAAATAGGTACAAGCATGAGACAAGTAAGCTCATCCTATAATTTCTTGAGTTTGGTGTAATACTTAGCCATTGTCATACTACCATAAGAAATAGAACTTATTTCCCTCTGTACCTGATACAGTAATGGCCCATTAATCTTCCTAAATTTCTCCTTTAACTCATCTCACAACTTTTAGAACTAGATGCATAGTTAAAGGCTTTTGCTAATTTTTTTATAGATAGAATTCAACATTCAATACATTACTATATAATCAACTCTCTGCCATTGCTCAAACAATTTGGAATCTTTACTAGGCATTTCATATTTTTCGTTTATGAAACCTAATTTTACTTTTGCTCCTAATATTATCTTAATTGATCTATTTCAGGCAAAAAAATTATTTTCAGTTAAAGGAGTGATTACGAGCAAAATAGGAAGGATGAGATAGTCATCATCAAGAATCATAAAGATATATCAAACAAAATAGAAAATGAATATAAGGGAAAAAAATGCTACGAATACTACTTTTTCGAGTGAGTTGGTTATCTTTCAAAATGGATTAAAATTATCATCCTTAATTTTATGAGTCAACATTTATATATTACGTCTTTAATCTTATTAAACACTATTAGATAATTAGTAACAAAAAAAATTATATTTTTTTATCGTAGTCTAGCTCAAGAGTTCTAACCCTTACTAATTAGACATATTATTATGGATAAGTAGTTTGTATTTCTTATAAAAACATCAATTTCTTCCTCTCATAATTTCTTTTAGTCACTAAACTGCAGAGTTAATTAATTAGAGAAGCTAAACAAAATAAGGATGCCGTTTAAGGGGATAAATATTAGGGTTGAGGGGGACTGTTGTGCTAAAAACACAGTAATCTATACTGTGTTGGCTTTTTAGAGTCCAAAAAAATTTTGTAAAAATTTTTAAAAATCATAATATTATAGTATTTGTTGTAATGAATACAATGACATATTTTTTGTATGAAACAAAAATCGAATGAATCTAAAAACATATGTTAGAAATGTGTTAAATCTAGACCATTAAATTTTAACGGTTTAGATTTAACACACTTAAAATTTAATGATCTAAATTTAACACACTTCTAATATATATTTTTAAATTCATTTAATTTTTATTTCGTATAAAAAAATGTGTCATTATATTCATTACAACAAATACTATAATATTATGATTTTTAAAAACTTTTACAAAATTTTTTTATATTCTAAAAAGCCAACACAGTATAGACTACTGTGTTTTTGGCACAACAGCCCCCTCAACTCTAAATATTACACTATTCATGAGTTTTATAGGGTACTATATATATGTATTAGACTATTTGAAGTATAAATTAAATTAAATAAATGCTAACATAAGATTAATTAGGAAAGAAGGCTATAATTAATCACCCACCAAGCATGCTTATATGGGAGAGAGAGGGGCCAACTCTAAGTTTATCGCTACTTAAATAATCTGACTCTAATTATACAAAATATATATACACATACAATAAAATTTTTATAAATTAATATTATTGAAATTTATAAATTTTATTAATTAAAAAATATATTAATTAATAGATAAATTAATAATTTATTAATTTAAAAAAAAATATTTATAATTCAACAAATATATATATTCAATCAAATAAAAATTCATTTTTATTTTATCAATCTCGTAATTAGTTCAATATAAATTAAATAAATTAAACAAAAAATATGTGATCAATTAAATACAAATTAATTAATATGAAAAAAAAATATGTGATTAATTAAATATGCACTAATTAAAATAAAAAAAAATATATGGTCAATTAAATATAAACTAAATAAATTGAAAAAAAAATATGAATTAAATATAAATTAAATAAAAGAAAAAAATCTAAGTATAATATTTAAATTTAAAATAGTTTTTAGAATCATATTTTAATAAAGTATATACATAGTATATTATATGTATAATATTGATAAATTATTAATTTATAATATAAACGAAACCATATAATTATGTAAATTTTTTTTAAAAAAATTATCTTATTAATTTATCGAAATTATTAATTTAACTTATTAATTTAAATTAAAAACGTAAAAAATTATTATATAATAGATATTATTAATTTATTTAGAATTAATTTATAGAAATTTTACTGTATTTATATTAATAATTTAATAATAATATATCTCTTGATGATTAAAAAAATAATAAAAAAAACTCATATGACATTTTAATTGAATAAAAAATATAAATTTTTACTTAATTGATTTTTATATTTATTACGTGCAACGGTTAATTGAAGAATTGAATAATGCCTTTTTGACTTGGTTCTTTTTAACCACTTATTAACCAAACACAGTGAGTTTATCACTTCTTGGGAAATTCAATTTAGAAGTAAATGGAACACAAAGTCACAAACATGTATATATCATATGCCCATGTGTTTGTATATATCAAGATATGTAGACTGGTGACAGGCATATGTTGATTTTAGTTTACCGTTTTAATAATTAAAAGCTAAATGAATAATTTAGAAGGTTTAAATAATTTAGAATTGAATATCTCTTAATTAATTATATTCTGATATAAATATAATTTATTAAGAAATTATAATATTTTATTAAATAATTACAAACTCTTATCGATTAAGAGAAGTATTAAGAACTAATCAAACACTTTTTTTTAAACAAATTTAAGATTTTTTTTAAATAAATTTATGTATTTATAGAAATTAAATTTACTTAAATTATATTATGAATCGACTTTTGTTGTCCCATTGAATTCAAATATGATCCATTTGACCAAACATTAAAAGCTTTTTTTTGGCTAATAGATGGACCAGATTTATTATATATGGTAGCTGAGAAAATAATAAAAAAAATATTATATATTTAGTTTCTATAAATTTTAATTGAGACTTATATATATACCAATGATGTGAAAGAAAATTAATGAGATAACTTCATATAATTTTAATTTTTAAGTGATTTATCGAATACATAATAAAAAATAAGTTTTAAATAATTTAGAGTTTGATTTTTATTATATATATATAAATATGAAGTGTTTAAATTAACACACGTGCATATATATTTTATTATTATTATTATTATTATTATTATTATTATTGTGATTTTAAATATTAAATTTATTTTTAGGGTTGTAAGTTGAAGTTGAAAATTATTCATTCTAATAAAACATAATTATGCATAAGTTTTCGTAATAAACTATTATATTTAATTGTTATGTGAAAACGAAAATTAATTCTCCATAATACATGAAACATTTTAATAATTATTTTTATGTGATTTAACAAGTTTTCTTTTATAAATGTTTTTAGTGAATTTTCTTTTATAAAAGTATTATTTGCAACAACGGAAGGGAACTCAGTTCATCTTACAAAGAGTTCAATATCAAGGTTTGCAAAATAGATATAGTTCTGTTATTGAGAAAAACCAGAGTTTGGCTGGCTGAAGGCTATATTGATGTGCTATCTTAATGAAAAGAGAAAACAAATACATCAGCTGCAATGAAAGAAGCTACCAAGGATGGCCCTTCTTCCACCCAAACGGTTTCAGGTTCACCACCAGAACAAGGCATCAGCAGCTTTATTTACATTAGACCAAATTAAGTCAACAAGTTTATATATTTTTCTTTATAATTTTAGTTTCGATTGAAATTTGAATTTGAAACTTCTTTAACCTGCAAGACAGTTCTAACTGCATCTCTTTTAAAAAATTAGTTGGCTAATTAAGAAATTTTTCACAGAAATTGTTTATATATGAGGGGATTTTTTTATTTTTTTTTTGGCAACAAAGTAATAATATAAATATATAAATATTTAATTTCCTTTGACACAAGCTCTTCCAAATAAACAGCCAAAAACACTTGCAATACTCCATATTATATCACATATAAGCCCATCTGTCTCTCTCTCATTTCTTCCTTGAATTTCCCTTGACCGGCAATATTCTAATCCTCTTAGCCGCTCGTACAAAATCCCTATTCACACAGAAACAATATAAAAATCAATTTTGATTATTACACACACAATTGAAAAACAAAAATACATTGATAAATTTCTATGGAAAAATGTAATTAATTTTTATCTTCTTTTAGAGATGGGAAGATAAGTAATTACTCTCTCCGTTATTTTTATAGACAAAAATTATTTATATAGGCGTAATTTCTATTCTAAATATTTTATTTAGATAGATAAATTTATTTGAAATAGATTTGGCCTAAAATACAAAATTTATTTTGCTCTTTTTTAATTTATAAAATACATTAATTATATGATAATATCTATGTAATGGTAAATAATTTTTCCTATTGTATTAAATTAAATTATATTATAAAAAATGAATTAATTAAAGGTAAATTAGGAAAAAAATGAAAAAAAAATTCAGTTAAAAAAATTTAATTTTTTTAATTTTTGTGTAAAAACAGTTGTGCCTATATAAATGAAACGGAAAGAGTATTACTTATTGGTTTAGAGGACCTATATATTCTTTATTTTTTACTAAAAAATTACAAAGCCAATGAAGAATTATTTTCAAAATCTATATTTTTATATCATACATCGAGCGTAGAAATGTTTTTCATATACTCAATCAATAAGTAATAAAATATTTTAATTAATATGATTTTTTTATTTTTTTTTTATAAAAAAAAATCAATACTTACTCTTTCTGCTAATTAAATTGAAATTTTTCCTTTTTTTTTTCATTCCTTAAGAAAGAAAAAGGAGAATTCTCTATTATATTTGGAATAGATTCTAAATAAATAAAAAGCAATTTATTTATATATTTATATTGAATTTGACTCCAAGTAAAAAATTTTAGCTCGCAAATCTCTTAATTTTATTTATACTGAATCCGAGTATAGCAATATCTTCTAGTCAAAATTAATTGGTATAATTAACACATTTATATATACGTACTTCCAATTAAGGTCTCCGGCAAGAAGGAGATCATTTTCCATGTCTTCATAAGCAACAAGGTGACCAGGAACAGCATTAGATAGATCAAGATTATCGGTGGTCTCCGACACATCACCACCGCCAGCAGCGCCTCCATCCACAAACATTTGGTGAAGAGCCTTAGCGAGGCTATGGTAGCTTGCATGGTTATAAAGGTTGATGCGTTGGCAAATTGAACGGCCTTCCAAAACAACAGTTATCGGAGGAACAACAGCAGAAACAAGATCATCATCATCAAAACCTGGAAAGGTTTTAGAATTATTAGGCGACGGGTTAGAGAATAATACTCTTCTTTCTTGCCATGATCTCCTTTTCAAGGTTTGATCTTGTCTTTGTTGAGCAGCAAAACTGTTCATTTTTTGTTATTTTTCGAAAGAGAGAGTGAGGGAGAGGAAAGATTTATGGGGAAATTGGTGGCTTCTTGTTGGGAGAATGGAGGATGTATGTGTGTATGTGTTTGATGTGGTTTTGGTGAAAATATATAAATGAATGAGAGAGAGAGAGAGAGAGAGAGAGCACACAATAAATATTGAGAGGTGGGCTAAAACAAACAACTTGGTGCTAAATTTCTATTGTATGTGTGAAATGAAATTTGAATTACCACTACTGCTTATTCCCTTCCATTCCTTCTAATATTTTTTGAAAATTGTTCCCTTCCGTTCTATTTCTAGTGTTTTGAAATTGTAAACAATCACATTTTGTCTCATTTTATAAACTTTTCAATAAGAAAATAGTATATATGGAAAATACTTGTATATGTTGAGTATATATATCAGTTCAATAAGATAAAAACACAAAAAATAAAAAAAGTATTGATATATTTTAATTAGATAAAAATAAATAAAAAAATTATATTAGTTAAAATATTATATTATAAAGTCGTAGGTTCAAATTTGAATCATAAAAAATAATTATAATAAATTTTTTATGATATAGTCTCAAAATTCGAAAGTGTTTACTTAATATTGAAATGATTAATTTTTTTTATAATTTTTAATTAAATTTCTACTACTCAAATTAATTGAATCAATTAATCAATCACTTAAATTGATTTACTAATTTTTTTTTTGAAGTAACACTGAAATCAAACTTGAAGTCTCATAATTTTAAAGATAATTCTAAAATTACTAAACCAAAAGTTCAATGTAGATTAATTTACTAACTATTCATCCTATTTTTAGAATTATTGTTTCTAGCTCGGGAATAAAGTAAAATAGCCAAGTAACTTAGTTAAGCTACCATCTAATAAAATTACTCATGTTCTGAATTATGTGTTTACTTTCTGCCAACTTAAATTAGTTAGACCAATTACTACTCAATAGATTATATGATTTACTAATTAATATATTTGATCTTAATTAAAATTTATACTTTTTTAACTCATAGTTCTGTACTTCTATTTATAATTATCTGAAGATATATATCAAATGACTAAATGCAATTCAATTAGTTTCTTAGTATAATTTCATCTTAAAATGAGAGGTTCATATATTGAACATTTTACAAAAATATTATATAAAAGGTTTTTTTCTTTACCTTTTATATAAAAGGTTTTTACAGTGAAATTGTCTATTACGTTAACTACTAGTTTCGATTAATTTGGTTCAATTTAGATGAAAAAAATTATACTTATTTCATTTATTTATAAAATTTGAACTTCAGACTTTATTTAAAAAGAAAGATTTACTTATCGTTTGAATCAATAGATATAATATTATATAAAAGTTTTTAATATAAGGTAGAAAAGTAAATACAAATAAAACAATTGAAATGCAATCAATATTAATCTAGCTTTCAATAAAATTGTTCTTGTCCCCAATTTTTCAAAATGTTCCTTTGTGGTCTAATTTGATAAATTAATTAAGCAATAGAAAATAAAAAATACAAAGAGTGAGTGATAGTGTGAGACATGAGCAAGAACTACTAGCTGTATCAGAAAGAGAGAGAAGTGTTTGCTTGTGAATGCAAAAGAGGATTGTCCAAAAACTATTAAAATAATAAAATTTTTTTTTTGCATTATTTTATTTATTTGGTGACATAGTCTTATTAAAAAACCCATAAATAAATAATTAATATAATAATTTGTATATAGGGATGGTGATAAAATGCTTGATGAATAAGCAAAACTTGAAATAAATAAAAATGTATATTGTACTTCAAAATATTATTTGCTTAATTAATTAATTAATTAAAGATGTTGTAAATTGAAATGCCATGGGATATGGAGTCGACCGCGCTTCGGTCGCCGAACACTTCGCTTCTTTGACTCTATGGTCGGAGTCTTCATGAATTCATTCACAAATTAATCAATTCATTCGTATGATTATGTTTTTCAAAAAAATTTATATTTTATGTTATAATATTAAAAATTTGTTGAAAAGTATTAAAATTAAAATTTATAAAATTATGAAAATATTTTACACTTTATAAAATTTTATATTTATTAATTTATTATAAAATGTGAAAATATATATATAACGTGTTAATACAATAATATTGAAGTCATCTTCAGAAAATAAAATCAACATTTAAAAAAGATAATAAATTATGATAATCACCTGAATAATAAATATAACTTGTGTGTTTTCTTTTAATCAAGCCTATTAATTTAAAATAACCTGAACCTCTTGATTTTTTATAATTTTACCTTATTTTGTAGAAATAGACTATTATATTTTAAATTTTTAAAATTATTCACGGTTATTTTAAAATTATTTATTCAAATTTTTAAAATTATTTACGATTATTTCAAAATTATTTATTTAAACTTTTCCCCTCTTCTAATAACACAAAATAAAAATTATGTTACGTCTCAATTTCAATAATTAACTCTCTTGTAATAACACAAAACATAAATTATGTCACATTCCAATTTCAATAATTAAATAATACTAACATATAAATAGACTTAAAACCACTGAACACCTATAAAATCCAACGATTTCATTTACATTTTCTAAATCAATATACATATTTTCTATAATACAAATGCAAATACTCATAGCCTGTTCAACACAAGCATTCTACAGTTGTTCATTCATTTCATAATCAAATTCATCAATTTTCATTATATTACCACTTATTCACTATAGATCAAAAATCAACTTCTAAATTATCATTCATAATTAAAGAAATAAGAGAAAATTCAATAATATCTTATAAATATGAAATTATATTTATATTATATTTACATCAATAAAGCTTTCCAATACTACTGGGCTATTAAAATGATAATATAATCAAGAAAATAATTGCAACAAAAGTCTTACGTCATAAATCAATGTAACTTCCTGAGGAGGAAAGAAAAATCAATTTAGTGAATTAAAAGAAAAATCAATTTAGTGAATTAAAGAAAAATAATTTATTATATTATCTTTATTTTCTCTTTTTCTAACTTCTTCTACTCTAACAATTGAGAAAAATAATTTAAAAAAATAGTTTTCAACTTAATAAATTATAAAATATATAAATATCTAGAGACAATAAATTATATATATATATATATATATATATAATGAACAATAATTAATGCTTGAGTTAGAACATAACTTCTTTTCTTCTTTTTTTTCTTTTTTTTTTTTTGTCTCCACCAAAGCCAAATTCATTAGAAAACATTCATGAGATAAAACTAGTATACAAAAATCTCTAATTCAGTAGTATTGAGAGTAGAGAATACAACAGAAGGATAAATGAAGGGCTGTTCTAGCCAACAGAAGGAGATAAATAGAATATAACTGTTTACTGTAAAATCCATCAAACTAAAGACCTGTTGCATTGGTATCATTTGTTATGTGCGAAAACAAGTTTTCTCAATGTTTCAAAGAACATCGAAAGCAAATCACTCAACATTTTTGATTCTTGAACAAGATACAAATAGTAAGTAGAAAGATGATGTGACTCCACTCCAAAATCCAACCTACTCTATACTCCAAAATCCAGCATACCCAATACCTTGCATTCTTTTTCTTGGATGATGATTCAACTTGGAGATCTTGCATTCTCAAATGTGTTTGTGTTTCTCAAAAATGGGATTTTGAGATACCATATAATCAATGGTGTAAATGGAAGTATCACCAACACTTCTCCCTTCATCAATGCTATAGACCTTCTCCTTCTCATCTTTAAAGGAATTTCGACATAACTTTTTTTTTGTTGCTCTATATATGTTTCCATATCGTTGAACTAACTCTTCATAGTTTATGGGCTTCTTCGCCCATGTCTAACCTTCAAATGAATCAAATGAAAAGAAAATGACACACAACAATTACTTATAATAATTAAATTAAAGAAATCCTATAAATTATTTATCATACATACTTCAATTAACGAGTTCAATCATGAACATCTCACTTATGGGATCCCAAACAAACCCATCACACATTCTTAAAAATATCATAGATGGAAACCAGTAATCACTTTTTTTATGTTTTGTGGTTTTGGAATTTTTCTTTTTTCCTTGGTCAATTTATTTATCAAGAAATTTATTCTGTCCCTTCATTCTCTAAAGGCATACAGGCCCAATTTGGCATATATGGAGAAAAATTATTTTTCTAAAAGTGATATTTCTTAATTATATATTTGTGTTTGATAAAATATAATTTAAAAACTGCTTATAAACTCATAAGGGTATTTTTGTCTATTAATTTTTTAAAATTAGATACGCGTTTAATCTAAAATTTAATTTTCTTGAAAAATTTTAATTTCTTATACAATTAGTTGAATTTTAGCTATCTAAATAATTGCTTTTATTAATTTTAATATTTACCAAACACAACAAACTGATTCTTAAAAAAAAAAAAACTTTTTTTTTTCTTTTCACTGTGCCAAACGGGCACATATTGTAAAAGATCCACCTATTCTATTTCTTAATATATATTGATGTGGATGAAGCCAGTTTGTAATTTTTGGACCAATTAGATCGCCAAAAAATCAAAGAAAATTAAAGTAATTTTAGGGATTTTATAGGTAACGAATAATTAGCCTCAACTTTTGATTAAAATGAGTTACAAAAATTTGTTATATGGAAAAAAAATATTAATTATCAAACTCTACGATATTCAACATAGACTAACTTGAATGAAATTGTTTCGACCTTCATATATACTATTTTCAGACCCCTTTTAATTTGCACCTAATTTTAATTTGGTTAGGTATTATCCATGGGTTAGGCATTCAGCTAGCTACATTTACATCACCACTTTTTTTGGCATCCTTCATTTGTATGACAAAAGGTGACCAAGAAGTTTTACAAATATATAAGTGGTTGGCCTATTACCCGGGTACAAGTTGACCTGGACCGGGCCTAAGTGGAATTCGAGCGACACCAACCAAGTCCAACTTAGACAGACTTAAAAGAATTTGGATTAAGCTCGGATCGAGTTAGGACAATTTGGGTCAAATTTGTTCGTCTTGACGACTATTAAAAGAAATTTAGCCAAAAGACCTAATCAAAACTTGACCAAAACAAACCTAATAGGTTCAAATTCAAGTCCGAGTTAACAAAATTTGAATTCAAATCAATTCACATCGTATCAAGACCCGACCTAACCCACACTTAATGTTAAAGTCTACCGATATGTCGGACTCAGATAGGATATTGTCGCAAATATTTTTATAGTAAGCCCAAGCTTAATTCGAAACAATTGATTTCATTTTTTTTATTTTAAAAATATGATTTTTATATATATTTATCAAATGTTTACTATATGTCATATTTTTATATATTTTTTATTAAATATATAATATTTTTGAAAAAATATTTTTATTATAATAAAAATAAAATTTTTTCTTATTTTTTCATATTTTGTAAAAATCCCTTTAAAATATGTATTTCCAGGCCCGACTCAACTAAACCCACACTTCCTATAAATTTTTTCTTAAATATAGGAAAATAGACAAATTAAAAAAAAAAATTGACATTTAAATTGAAATTTTACTGAAAATATTTTAAAAGATAAATAAATTTTTACATAATTTGACAAAATTATTTAAGTGGTATATTGATTAAACTAAAATTGAAATCTAAAAATTATAAATTATATTTTTAATATTGTATTTTTTTAATATATCTATATATATTAACCGGTTGGGCCAGGCTGGGCGAAGCTTCATAAAACAAATCCCAAGCCCGGTCCAAAAATAATTAAACTTCTTCGGATTAATGTTTGGAGAAAAAAATTATGGGAATATTACATAAATATATTATTTTTTAACTTTTTTTTTAATTTTACATTTTTTTTTTTTTTTTACTGTTTTTTGGTATATGTTTAGTTTATATATAGTATATTTTTAGTATATATTTGATATATATTTGGTATATATTGAAAAAATATTTTTAGATATGCAGTATTTTTTAAAAAATAATTTTAGGTATATAATATTTTTGAAATTTTTTTTAATAAAAAAAGAAATATTTTTTATTTTTTTTAATATTTTTTAAAAAATCCCAAAAATCATTTGTCCAGGGCCGTCTTTTAGTCAGACGGACATAATTTAGGCCGTCTCTAAGCCCCCTGATCAAGTCTATATCTGCCCAGAATGTCATCATATGGTTTTATAGTTTGTCCACATAATGTGCATCTTTTAACTAATACAATATCTTTCATGGTATTCATCCAACCAATGTGGTGAAAATAATAATAGGGATTTTTATAAAAATATTGAAAAAATAGGAAAATATTATGAAAAATAAAAAAAATAAAATAAGAACAAGAACAAGAATAAGAATAAGAATAAGAATGTAAAAAAGAGAAATTTATATTATCTTAATGATTTGTATTATAAAGTAATATGAACTCCTATTTATAAGGTTTATCTTTACCATAGATTACAATATATATAAATCAATCATAAATTACAACATAAATTGTGCAATAAAATTAAACTTAATTATAAAAACTTATGAATAGTGGGATAGATAAATGGACATCCACATTTATCTTATGAGTAGTGAGATAGATGAATAGACATTCACATTTATCTATATGTTTATAACACTCCCACTTGGATGTCCATCTTTATAAAGAATATGGCTCATTAAAACCTTACTAGTAAAAACCCAGTGGAAAAAAAAACTAGTGAAAGAAAAAGAGTATAATATATACCGTATTGCAAATGGTATACTGCCTCATTAAAAACCTTACAAGGAAAATTCAATAGGACAAAACTTTTGGTTAAGGGAAAAAGAGTACAGTATTAAACTCCCCATATTTGCAATATCACTAAAAATCTTTAAGGCGTAACATTTCAATACTGTTAACTAATTTATTGAATGTTGTAGTAGGTAATACCTTAGTGAACAAATCTTTTAAATTGTCACTTGAACGAATTTATTGAACACCAATTTTACCATTTTTTTTATAATATATTAGTGCACCTATTGAATAAGATATAGTATTTCGGGACCAAAAATTTCTTTATTATTTTTTCTACTAAAAAGAGTTTTTATTCACATTAAGTGATCGAACAACCATTAAACTATTCAATGAATGTGTTTTGTATATAAAATTATAAATGAACTTTTTGTGTATAAGTTAATTGATAAATAAAAATTTCTTTTTGCCAAATATTCAATTTATAATTGAGACATAATTTTATTTTTTTAAAATAATTCATCTCAAATTCTTTTTTCAAACAATATGTTACATTTTAAAATTTTTCAATAGTTCCAATAATATTCAAATCATCAATATATACAATAATTATGGTAAATTTATATACAAATTTCTCTATAGTATTGCTTTTTTATTATACTTTCAATAAGTATTCACTAAAATGATTTTACCACATGAGCTCAAATTGTTTTAATTCATACAAAAATCTTTATAATTTAATTGAGTAAATTTCTCGAGAACTTAAATTATATTTTTCTAGCATTTTAAATACAAATTAAAACGTTAACAGCTGTTATATGAAATTTTGTTACTCGTTTTAAATCGGCAAGTACATTCGGCAATAAATTTGTTAATTTATGAACTTCTTGTTCATATTGTTTTGTATTTCTCAACTTTTATTATCTTCCCCTGATACTGAAAATATTACTTTATCAAATGACAATCTGCAAATCGAGCAGTAAATGCATCTTCCATTAATGGCTCAAAATATTTAATTATTGAGAGAGATTTATATCCAACTTATATTTTTAACATCTTTTGAGGATTCATCTTAGTGCGTTGTGGTGGAATAATTAGAATATATACCGTACATTCAAAAATTTTTAGATGAAAAATATATAGCTTTTGACTAAAAGTCAATTAATTAATTTGAAAAATCTTTTAGTTCTTAAATGGATTCAACGTGAATTTTCAATATTTTTTCCATTATTTTTAAACCAAGATGACCTAACTTATCATTCCAAATAATAAAAATATTTGGATATATAAACTTCTGGTTTACTATAAGATTTTTTTCAATTTCACTAATTTTTGTATAATACAAATTAGAAAAAATAACAGAAAATTTTTCACTATATTTTTCTACCTGAAATAATACTTGTAATATGGAGATATTATTAATTCCTCTCATTTACTGTCTCAATATGATATTCGCTGGTATTATTAATTCCTCTCATTTACTGTCTCAATATGATATTCACTGCTGTGAATATTTTTATAACTTAACAAATTTCTATGAGACTTTGGAAAAAATAATGTATTTTATATTATAAATTTTGTTCCTCTTGTGATAATATATTGGCTCTTATGGAGTTCTCAATTATTTTTTATTTTATCATAAATAATTTTCTCACATATTTTCAAATAATAAAAATATTTGATATTTTTTAAATTGTACGAGCTATCGCACTATTCACAATATATATAGAAATCAATTCCCCTTTTTAATATTTTCAAAAACATATTTGTCATATCAATGTGAGCAATATATATATGATCATAGTTAAGATCATCATTATTAGAGATAAAATTTATCTTCATATTTTTTCTCTATTTTTGTGATGTTCGATAAATATCAATAAGATATTTTATCATACGACAAATATTTGACCAATTTTTCTTCATACTATATCGATAATATTTATTTTAAAAATTTTGTTCACCTTTTCTATTCTTATTTCCATATAATTTTATCCCACTTCTGGTGGTGATAAATATTTTTATAATATTTCTTTATTCTTATGAAAATAATAATTATTATATGTTTACTTTTAAATTTCATAGTATTAT
The DNA here is from genome assembly GCA_948193065.1 of Aleurites moluccanus. Lineage (NCBI taxonomy): Eukaryota > Viridiplantae > Streptophyta > Magnoliopsida > Malpighiales > Euphorbiaceae > Aleurites > Aleurites moluccanus. Next base: position 1,218 of record CANXYC010648021.1, on the reverse strand, counting down.
TGTTATATATTACCACATTCACTTCAGGGAATGAAATAAAATCACCATAATATATTTCATGAATTTTTCATTAACGACTTTTTATTTTATTCAGTTAAATATGACTGCATTCACTTCAGAAAATGAAATTAAATCAGAATGTATAAAATTAATTCATAACATTTTTATAATTTTTTTTATCGATATTGCTACTACAGTAACATATTCGATATATGAAAAATATTAACATATTATTATTTTAATTTTTTCTTTTACTTATACTTTTATAAGATCACAAATATAAATCATTTTTTTTTATTTCAAACTATATTTTAACAAGTATAAAATATTATAATCTATAAAAAACAAATATCAAAATTAGAGTAGAATTTTTTTATGTTAGATGTAAATTTAAAAATAAAATGATAATGTATAAAAATAGAATTTACTTACTCAAATACCTGAATTAAAATATTATCAAGAGAAAGAAACTTTAAACTTCAAATATTTGAAAAAGAATGTTATCAAGAGTTATCTTTAAACTTTTTGAACAAGAAAACTATCAAATGTGTTATGGAGAACAAAATTGAATCGCATAAAAATAAAAAAAAACTTCGATATATCCATTAACAAAAAAAACTCTAAAACATATAAGTATAATATTATTATCAATAAAAAAATAATGAGACATAAATTATATACATAAAAACAATGACAATATACTAATTTTCTATAAGAATAATAAATAGTATATTTTCATAAATATAAATAATTCATTAAGATAATAAAATAAATAATATGTATGAAATTAATATTTTAAAAGTGGACAAACTTATTTAGATTTGATTGCTTAAAAATAGAGAATCGTGCTGATAACGTGTTATGAAAAATAAATAAAATAAAACAAGAACAAGAATAAGAATAAGAATAAGAACAAGAATGTAGAAGAGGGAGATTTATATTATCTTATTGGTGTGTATTACAAAGTAATATAAACTCCTATTTATAGGGTTCATCTTGTTACAATATATATAAATCAACCATAAATTACAATATAAATTATGCAATAAAATTAAACTTAATTACAAAAACTTATGAGTAGTGGGATAGATGAATGGACATCTACATTTATCTTATGAGTAGTGGGATAGATAAATGGACATCTATTTTTATCTATATATTTATAATAAAAAAAAATTATTTTTATTGTTGTAAAAATATTTTTTTAAAATATTATAT
>CANXYC010647760.1:0-24140 GCA_948193065.1 Aleurites moluccanus | reverse complement strand
GTCATTATGTCTTAGCTAAAATTCAATGAAAACAGAATAGCATTTGAATCTACACATAATTAGTTATAAGTGAAATATCAGGGTATATTCGGGTAGAAATTTCAGGATTTCTGAATGTTGTTTAGAATTTAAGTTTGCTTTTTGTATTGTAATGTAATTAGGTTTCTAAATTGAGATTTATGTTTGTTATAGCTGCACAAAGGAGAGATAAAGAAAAAGACAAAGAAGTGGAAGACCATCCTTTTAGTTTGTGCTAGGTAGTTAGACACATTGGAATTTTGGGGTGAGTAACATATATGTTTTTTTACTTGTTGTCTTTGTATATTATTTCCTTGAATCTTCCCTAAGAAATTGTATTATTATTAAAATTTCTTGATTATGTGGCTATTATTAATTGAATCTTTGATATATATATACAGTATTGATTGATGTTCATTATTGGACAATATTTTTACTTACCTTATATATGGGACCATTGACAGTGCTATTCTCCCGATGGGGTAGATGTTCGTTCATCGGACATTGTGCACAGTGTATTGTATTGGGGACCCTATCTAGGAGGAGGTTAAGGTCCTAGACATACAGTCTGATCAACTGTATGACTATTGACATGCTACTTAACTGCAATCTCTGTCCATTGTTCATTGCATTTTGCTAACTGTCATGGATATAGAACATTTGGTTCACAGTCTTCTCTTACAAGTGACCAATGTTATTAATTATATGATTATTCCTATTGGACTATATTTTACTTGAAACTTGATATTAAATTCTATTGGAAATCTTGTTTCTTGGCATTGATATTATTATCTTGGAATATTGTAATTTGTTATTGAATGACCTTTTTTTTGAGCACCTAGCCTTCACAAGTGAAGGAATATATATGTTATTCACTGAGATTCGTCTCACTCCTTTGTGGTTTATCCTTTTTCAGGGTTTGATAGGTAGCGACGATTCCATTTCCTCTCTCTTTCTTCAGGAGTGGAATTTGCCTTATCTATGTAATGACTCCTTAATTGTATTTATGGGTCTTTCTATAGTAGCTCCATGGTATGTAATAATGAATTTAGTAATGACATTATAAAAATGAAGATATGGTTAATGCGATGTAAATATTACATTATATATGCAGTGTGAAGTATTGGATTGGGAAAAATGATAACAAATGTGGAATATACATTATAATATGAGACGAGTATGGAAATAGAAGTGTTGATTTGTGCAGGTTGTGTTAATGTTGGTTATGAAGAGAGGGACTTTGGGTTCTGGATATTAGATTGTAAAAGTAGAGTAGTTTTGACAAATTTTTTATAGAAAATGCAGAATGGGGTTTTACGGGTTTAGGTGGCCTTATGCCTTCCTCATACCCTAGAACCGTCATATCTCTTGAAATGGGAGATGTGACATTATGAAAATTTGATATAACAAATTCAAGAGTCAATTTGAGTTTATGACTTTTAATTAATAATAAAATAATATTATTTTTTTTTTCATTTTTGACTTGGAATATGATTGAAAATAATTTTAAAATTAAGATACAATTGACAAAAAAAAAAAAAAAAATTAGAATACAATTATAAACATATCAAAATTTTAGGATAAATTTATCCATTAAGTCAAAATCTAGTATGACATTTTTTATTTATATATTTATTAAATTGACCCATCGGTATTATTTACAATTGAAAATGTAATGATAATTATTAGTTATGTGTATCATATTTTCTTAATCATTACTTACAATAATCAATTAACTCTTATAAAGAAAATTTTTGTGATTTAATGTTTGGTACATGGAATTTGTAGTGTCTTTAAGTAAGATTTAGAAAAAAATAATTTTCGATTAATCCAACGAAGCACACTAAGGAATATCTTTCCCTATTGCCTCTATGATCTTCCCATCTCATCCTAAGTCCTAACAAAATCAATGAACAAGGAATTATTTATATTTAATGAGTCTTTTGATAGGAATTTGAAGTTTTTATGTTAGAATTTTTTCCTTTCAAATTTGAAAATATTATTTTTATTAAAAAATATTAATAGGTAGAAAATACTACAAAAAGAGAACTTCTATGCAAACGAGAACTTACATATTTCGTTGGTAAAACAATTTATGGAAGGACTACTGATGTATTTGTTAGGACGAAAAATCATTGTTAGTAATGATTTAGCCACGGAAAATTAAGTTTCCGACAAAATTTTGGACAATAATTTAGTCAAGGCCCAGTTTACCTATATACCGTCCCTATCCACTACAGTTATCCTAATTTTAATATGCCTATTTCAGACCCTCATCTACTCTCAGCATTAAAAGTCCAAATTCAAACAGTTGGAGCTGTTCCCTCCTCTCAGACGTATATGGCAACTCTTCACTATCAGGTTGTGTACAGAATCCAAAACCACTCTCTGGATTTCTCTTTGCCACAGGGAACTGATGATGCTCTTCTCCTTCATGTTGATTCAAATCAAGTGCCTAGTTGCACTTATGTTCCCAAACAGATTCCTAGAGAACAATTATTGGAACTAATTCCTAAATCATGGGTGACAAACTATGAGCAGAGTCATGTTGCTGCTTTAGATGCCTTGGCTATTCAATCAGCAGAACCAAGCTTTCATAAAAAGCTTGATGGTACGGTGGAAATAAAATATAAGAAGTCTTCCTCAGCTTCTTCTTCCAGACTGTCATGTTTTACTACTCCATCAGCCCCTCCTGCTTTGATGATAAATCCCATGCCAGTTTCAATCAAATACTTTTCTGGAGAAGGAATGCCTGTCTATGAGTTTCAGAACTCAGATGGTCACTGTTATTGGGATGTTTGTTCCTGTCCTAAATATATAAAGTCAGCAAAAAATACAATTCCCAGACCTAAGACCAGTATCCCACCTGAACTGCCTCCTCCAAGTTCCTCCCAGCAATTACCACTTAAAAGGTCTCAACCTTCCTCTCCAAGGAAAGAATGGAGTATTAAACGAAGTTATTCAGCTGAAGAAAAAATAAGTTTTAATCCTGCCCCTGCTCTTGCTCCAGTATTTATGATGGAGCCAGTTTTTGAGGAAAATGATTTCCCGCCATTGGGAAAATTTGAAAATCGTGAACAGAATACAACTCATGCTTGGAAGGTAAAGAATCCTACTATTAGGAAAGCAGACGGATCTACAGAGACAGTAAGTGTTGCTGAAGCTATTTTAAATTGGCAGTCACATAATGCTATTGTTCATAATTCTTTCTTGAAAAGAATTGATGAGACTACCAGGAGATTAGAGTCCAAGCTTGACAAACAACAAGCCCCTGAACCAACTCCTCTTCAAGCTGTCACCAAGCGAATAGAAGATTTGCATCAAGAAATCCTCCATTTGGTTCAGACTTCACAACTTTTCTACAACCAGGAACGAGAAATGAAAGGGTTAAGGGCTCAGTTAACCACAATTCAGAAGATGCAACAACAGGCTCAAAATCAACCAGCTTACCCTCCAAATATATGGCCACCCCAGCCATATGTTCCTCAAGCCAAACCATTATACCCACAACCATTATACCAGCCGCCTCCAATAATTCCTTTCGAAGAAAATTATCCAGTAGAACCCTCTTATCCACCTATTCCAAAGACTGAACCTCCTAGATCACATAAAGAGCCTAAACTCAAAAAACCAATGATGCCAATAGATCAACCAAGCTCAAACCCAATCTCGTCTTTCCTCACAGAGCTAACTGCAAATCCCCCTAAAGAACCTCTTCCAGTATTTATGAATACTCCACTTACTTCAGGAACTACTCAAGGAAGTCCTCATGTTCAACATCCTGATGATATGCAAGCAGAATCCTCTGCTCCTCCACCAGGGCAACCAGGCCAACGTCCACCTAATCCTCCACCAAATCCACCTCCTCAACAAGCTCCACCTGAGCCTGTGTTCCAATCCTGAGGTTGAGGGTTCGAGGCGTGGGAAATCCTAGAGCATAATAACCTCTGGTCTGTGAGTGGTGTGGGACCAGCGCTTGTGTAAAGTGGGTGGGCCCATAACTGTAGTGGATAGGGACGGTATATAGGTAAACTGGGCCTTGACTGGACAAGCTAGCTTTTCTAGTTCAATTGGTATTGAACTAGAAAAGCTAGCTTGTCCAGTCAAGGCCCAATTTACCTATATGTCGTCCCTATCCGCTACTGATTTGAACAGGAAAACTTTCTCAATCCATGTCATCCTCAGATCAAATTCTACAACCCTCTTCTTCTTCTCTTCCTTTCCAAAGATCTCTTTCTGAAAAAATGGATCATCTTTATGAAATCTCATATCATAATGATGATAAGGTTCCTATCACTGAACTTGCTATAATGAATCCTTACTATGCTTTTACCAAGCCAAAAAATAGATTTAAGCAGACTATCAGTAGTCTGGTTAATCCTTCAAAGCTTCAAGTTAAGGAATATGTGCAAGCTACCAGATTTGATCAACATCTTCTTCCTGCTACTCAGAAAGAACAGTTGGTCATAATTCAACTACCTGAACACCTTCCTCCTCAGTGGATTCGAGAAGGTTTTACTCATCTCCATTTTGGTGCAGTAAGATTGGCTTTGACTTTTCATGCTCGAACGGGTCTTCCTACAACATCTAGAATTGCTTTGCTGGATTCTAGATTTTCTGATTATCAACATGCATGCATAGGCATAGTGGAAACAACACTTAATGCTGGAACAATCTTGATTACTATGTTTCCTAATTTTAATATGCCTATTTCAGACCCTCATTTGCTCTCAGCTTTAAAAGTCCAAATCCAAACAGTTGGAGCTATTCCCTCCTCTCAGACGTATATGGCAACTCTTCACTATCAGGCTGTGTACAGAATCCAGAACCACTCTCTGGATTTCTCTTTGCCACAGGGAACTGATGATACTCTTCTTCTTCATGTTGATTCAAATCAAGTGCCTAGTTGCACTTATGTTCCCAAACAGATTCCTAGAGAACAATTATTGGAACTAATTCCTGAATCATGGGTGACAAACTATGAGCAGAGTCATGTTGTTGCTTTAGATGCCTTGCATATTCAATCAGCAGAACCAAGCTTTCATAAAAAGCCTGATGGTACGGTGGAAATAAAATATAAGAAGTCTTCCTTAACTTCTTCTTCCAGACTGTCATGTTTTACTACTCCATCAGCCCCTCCTGCTTTGATGATAAATCCCATGCTAGTTCCAATCAAATACTTTTTTGGAGAAGGAATGCCTGTCTATGAGTTTCAGAACTCAGATGGTCACTGTTATTGGGATGTTTGTTCCTGTCCTAAATGTATAAAGCCAGTAAAAAATACAATTCCCAGACCTAAGACTAGTCAACAACAAATGTATGAAGATTATGAATCAGGCAAAACAAATGTCTCCACTTTGGGACAACCGTCAGGAAAATTTGACTACTTGGTCAAATATTCAGCTCCTCCCTCGGCTCGGGCTCCTATGCCAAAACCTACAGGATGGGATGATGATGACAATATCCCACCTGAACTGCCTCCTCCAAGTTCCTCCCAGCAATTACCACTTAAAAGGTCTCAACCTTCCTCTCCAAGGAAAGAATGGAGTATTAAACGAAGTTGTTCAGCTGAAGAAAAAATAAGTTTTAATCCTGCCCCTGCTCTTGCTCTAGTATTTATGATGGAGCCAGTTTTTGAGGAAAATGATTTCCCACCATTGGGAAAATTTGAAAAACGTGAGCAGAATACAACTCATGCTTGGAAGGTAAAGAATCCTACTATTAGGAAAGCAGACGGATCTACAGAGATAGTAAGTGCTGCTGAAGCTATTTTAAATTGGCAGTCACATAATGCTATTGTTCATAATTCTTTCTTGAAAAGAATTGATGAGATTACCTGGAGAATAGAGTCCAAGCTTGACAAACAACAAGCCCCTGAACCAACTCCTCTTTAAGCTGTCACCAAGCGAATAGAAGATTTGCATCAGGAAATCCTCTATTTGGTTCAGACTTCACAACCTTTCTACAACCAGGAACGAGAAATGAAAGGGTTAAGGGCTCAGTTAACCACGATTCAGAAGATGCAACAACAGGCTCAAAATTAACCAACTTACCCTCCAAATATATGGCCACCCCAGCCATATGTTCCTCAAGCCAAACCATTATACCCACAACCATTATAGCAGCCGCCTCCAATAATTCCTTTCGAAGAAAATTATCCAGTAGAACCCTCTTATCCACCTATTCCAAAGACTGAACCTCCTAGATCACATAAAGAGCCTAAACTAAAAAAACCAATGATGCCAATAGATCAACCAAGCTCAAACCCAATCTCGTCTTTCCTCACAGAACTCACTGCAAATCCCTCTAAAGAACCTCTTCCAGTATTTATGAATACTCCACCTACTTCAGGGACTACTCAAGGAAGTCCTCATGTTCAACATCCTGATGATATGCAAGCAGAATCCTCTGCTCCTCCACCAGGGCAACCAGGCCAACTTCCACCTAATCCTCTACCAAATCCACCTCCTCAACAAACTCCACCTGAGCCTATGTTTCATTAATATGACACTTACACATCCAAAAGAAATACTTGGCAGACTTTTGATGATGTGCCTCCTTCTCAATGGAGGAATAGGTTACATGAAATGAATTCCTTGTGTATGTCTGAAATGCGAAAAGAAGGAAATACCCTCAGGGCTGTGCTTGAGCAATTTGCTTCTAGAATGACAGGTTCTCTGAGAGAGTGGTGGTATGCTCTTGGAGAATATCGTCAGAGACAACTTCTGAATCTTCTAAGCATTACATCTTTTATTAGTGTAATATACACTGAATTTCTAGGCAACTCTACACATTTTGTAAATCAGTGCAGACAAGAGTTCTTCTAGCTTAAATGTTGTTCATATAAACGAAGTGATTTATAAAAACATTATCAAAATGCAATTCAGAGATATTATGTCATTGGTGGTATGGATGATGTAAATCTCAAACAGGCATATCTGAATTCTTTTCCAGAAACATTAGGTAAAGAAGTATTCAGATTTTTAGAGGAAAAGAATCAAACTCTTACTAATGCCTCAATTGGAGAACCCTACAACCTTTCGCTCAAGTCTCTTGACAAGGTGTGGAAATTCTTTGCTGATTTTCAAGAAGCCAAGAAGGTAGTGGCTAAGTCTTGTGACATACCAGACTTGAAGATCAAATGTCCTGCATCCTGTAAAGACTGTAATTACAGGAAAGAAAAGAAGCAACACCGCCGTTATCAACAGACTTCAAAAAAATATAAAGGCAGAAAAAGAAGATTTTTTAGAAGAAAAACTTCAAAGAAAAGAAAAGGAGATAGGTGTTACATTTACGGTAAGAAAGGACATTATGCAAAGAACTGCAAGAACAAGAAAAAAGAAAAGGTTCTTGCTACAATCTCAAAGTTTCCTGGCTATGACCCTGAAGAAGACCTGGAGTCTATTTATTCAGAAACTGATGAGGAATCACCAGAAAATATTTTTGCCATAGATTATTCATCTGAAGATGAATATGATTCCTCAGACTCTGAACCTGAAGAATATTTCCCAATGAATGGTCTCACATCTTGCTTCGGTTCAGTAGTAGTCCCTATAATCCAAATTCAAATCCTTGTTGATAAATATGCCAAACCAATATCAGTAGCAGCTCTTTTTGATACTGGTACGACTTCTTCCTTCCCGAATCCCATCATTCTCCCAAAAGAATATTGGCAATCTCACCATCAATCTTTCTAAGCAGCCAATGGTGAAAGTTTTTCAACTTATCTGCTTACCAAAATGATTGCCTTGAAATTCTTTCCAGAACTTGTCATTCATCATAAGATGATAGGTTTGACACTTCCTGGTCGAGATGCCATTATAGGATGGGATATAATTCATCAGCTTTGGGCAAAAAGGGTTTATCCTATGTCTGATGGATTATGGTTCAAGTCCTACTTTCTCCCTTATGCTGCTCCTCAAAATATGTATTTGCTTGATGTGAAATCAATTCAAGAGCGATTGCTACAAGAATGTTGTGCTGAATCCCATACAGAATTCCTTTCAAAATGTCAGCACCCACTCTAGAAAAGATCTGAGTTCTTCATTTCTTTGCCTTTCAAAAAGAATGAAGATATCAATCCCACCAAAGCCAACCATGTTGGGATGAATCCAGAACACAAAGCTCTTGCTATCTCAGAATTATAGCAGCTCCAAGCAGAAGGACTTATTGAACCAACATCTTCACAGTGGGCTTGTCAAGCCTTCTATGTCAACAAACGAAGTGAACAAGCAAGAGGAAAATTAAGACTGGTTGTCAATTATAAACCTTTCAATGCTTTCCTCGCAGACATCAAATTCCCTCTCCCCATTTTCACTCACTGTTTGCTAATGTTGCAGATGCAAAGATCTTCTCAAAATTTGATCTCAAAGCAGGATTCTGGCAACTTGGCATTCAGCCAGTAGATAGGCACAAGACAGCATTCTGTATTCCAGATCATCATTTTCAATGGACAGTTATGCCTTTAGGTCTAAAGATGGCTCCCTCCATATTCCAGAAGGCAATGATTAAAATCTTTCAACCTATCCTATCCAATGCTCTGGTATACATTGATGATATACTGCTGTATTCCAAGGACGAAGAAACTCATCAGGAACTCCTTCATAAATTTATGGACATTGTGAAACATTATGGAGTAATGCTCTCTCCTAAGAAGACGACCCTTGCTTTCTCACAAATTGATTTCTTGGGTATGCAAATTGACCATGGGAAATACACTCTTCAGCCTCATATTGGTGCTCAATTGCTAAAGTTTCCAGACAAAAACTTCACCAAAAATGAGGTTCAACAATTTTTAGGCATTGTCAACTATATGAGTTCCTTTATTCCTAGACTGGCCTCGATCATTCGTCCTCTCCAACTCATGCTGAAAAAATCACCACCACCATGGTCTTCACAACAAACTACTGCAGTCAGAGTTATAAAAGAAAAGGCTCAGCAACTTCCTCCTCTTCAAATTCCTTCGGCAGATGCCAAAAGAATCCTCTAAACAGATGCCAGTGATTCCTTTTGGGCAGCTGTTTTATTGGAAGAAAAGAATGGCACAAGAACTATCTGTGGTTATAAGAGTGGCACATTCAAAATATCAGAACAACATTACCACTCTACTTTTAAGGAAGTTCTGGCAGTCAGATGAGGAATTGAAAAATTTCTGTTTCATTTAATTGGCCACCATTTTCTAGTAGAAATGGATTGTATAGCCTTCCCCAAGATTTTATCCCTCAAGGCTAAAACAATTCCAAACCAACAGCTTCTAAGATGGGCAGAATGGTTTTCATCATATTCCTTTGATGTCAAACACATCAAGGGGAAGAACAATATCCTTCCTGATATCTTTTCCAGACCTTTACATCCTTCCCCTCAACCTATCCCAGTTATATCCATGATCAATAGCTCTCCTCCATCTTCACCTCTGCCTCCTGAAATTCAAAACCTAATTGCCACCAAAACCTTAAAATCCAGAACCAAGGACTTAATGTTCAAATATCTCTCTTTAACCATCCAGACTCAAGGATTAAATTCCTTTGGACCCTTAACCATTCATCCAGACTATCCTTTCAATACTCTGTTCAAATTTCACCCCCATGAAACATTTTCCAAAGAACTTCTTTGTTTTTTCTTCTATTTATTGGAATAATACATCATTGGAATTCAGTTTCATGTTCAGACCATTCTTTGTTGGTTAGAAGCTTATCACTCTTGTCATCGTAGAAATCTTCCTTATCTGGACAAACAAGATGAATATAAGACCATTTTCTTAAAATGGTTTTATCCTTTAGAATGGTGGATCCACAAATTCAAATTCCTCAGTTGCTCCAGCTCAAATCTGAGAACCACAGACACAAACAGGAGAGTCATTTTCATTTTTAAAAGACAGGAAATTTTCCTCCTTTCAGGCAGATATGAGTATTTCTCCCACATCCAGGAATATTCGGTAAATCCTTTTGATCTTGCTCTTGACTGGGAAAAATATCCAAAGGAGTTCCGAGAATTCCAGAGAGAAATATCTGCTCAGAACATGTCGATTCCCCCTGATATTTGGCCAGCCATCCAAGATGAAGCTCCTTGGGATTCTCTGCCTAAAGACTTTTGCCATAAACTTCAAGAAGACTCTGATATTTTCTTTTATAAATATTTCCAGCCAGATACTGCTGGACCCTCAGAATTGGATCCTACAAATCCTAATACTTGGACCAATCTTACTTTGGGTCGATCTGCACAAACTTCGGGCCTTAATATTTGCTACCCAGAGTTCACTCCATAAGGTCAAAACTTGCGAAAATAGTGGGCTTTAGAGTTAGCAGCTTACAAGCCCAACAACCCTGATCCAAATCCTGGCCCAAGTAACACTTCAAGGCCTAATCCAGATATTGCCGGACCATCAAATCCACCAAGTCAGAATCCAATGGATTTGGATTCTTTTGGTTTGGATTTATCCTTATCATTAGACAACAGTCAGACAGTACCACCATACTTTCCAGATTCCCAAGACCCATATGAGTTGGAAAGTGAAGATCCCACTTTGTGGTGGAAAAGGATGGGACTGCCATCTAGGTCCAGTGATTCTGATGAGCCAGGTCTCGAATGTAACCTTGGCACGCCATAACTTAGACAACATCCAAATTATTAAGTTTGCTTTATTTTGCTTTTTAGTCTTTTTATAAAGTCTGTAAAAGATGCTTTAATTATGTCTTGTTCTGTAGTCCTCGTGATTCCTGATGTCTTTCACGAGTTTACTATTTTCTTTTGTTTGCTTGTGTGCTCCTCTATCTATAAAATAGAGGATTGTTTCAGTTGTAAGATATCGAATTCCAGAAATAAAAACCAATGTGTTATATTCATCATGCTCTTCTAAACACTCTTCTCTTTTCCTTAGTAAGATTAATATGCTATAACCTACATAGAGATTTAATGAAGTATGCTCTATGGTTGCCTTCTTTGGAAGGATCCTCCATATCAGAAAAATTATTTCTCAGATCTTGATCCTACATGAATGAGTTTGCTCCAGTCTGATGATTATTTAAAATAAAGGAATAATGATCTATATTAGATTAAAGATAATAGTGTCCTTGAGAAAATGCCTATGAGTGAAGTGGTGCGTCTCGGATTTACCTTCTTTGATTTAATATTTTCATTATTCTAATATTTTGATTATTTATCGTATTGGAGCTTCCTCATCCATATTGGTATCAGAGCCTGTGTTCCGATCCTGAGGTTGAGCGTTCGAGGCGTGGGAAACCCCAAAGCATAATAATCTCTGGTCTGTGAGCGATATGGGACCAGCGCTTGCGTAAAGCGGGTAGGCCTATAACTGTAGCGGATAGGGATGGTATATAGGTAAACTGGGCCTTGACTGGACAAGCATATATTTTAATAATAAAATAATATGTTTCGTGGATATTCTATTGTTATATTGTGGAAAATTAATATTTTTATTAAAAAATTATTTATTTTTATTGATAAATTTGTCAGTACACTAAAAATGATAAATAAAAATTGATTTATTTTTAAACTGTTACTTTATTCTTCAGGTATAATATTTTCATTTTTTGTTTCTATTTTTTTATTTAGATTTTTATTTTGGGATGATTTATATCTGGTTAAAAAATCATCTCCAGATAGCCGGTTCTCTAGATAGGTTATCTTATTTTGCTACTAGATACCGCATGCGTAAAATATTGATTCACTTTGACTTGGAGAGAGAGTGGACTGCTTGACTGTTGGGACTAGATCTAAATAATATTTTGTAGTATTACTCTTGGTATGTGATTGATTCATTCATAACGATGAGTTTTGGCTATAGGATGTATTGGACCCTTGAACTTAATGTTGATTTTGATGATAACAAAACAATATAAATGTGTTATTTGAGTTACAAATTTTGTTGAGTTTTTCAAGGCATGAAAAATTATGACCATTGCTCAAATATAGGTTAAATATATAAGGCTTAATGGAGTGCACTTGTAAAAGTCTGATTTGATGCTAAATTCTGTATAAATTGGGAGAAGTTAATAGAACAAACTATATATGGATGGAAAGATATGGATATCTAGTTTTAGGAACAAAAATTGGATTGAGCATTGGACATTGAAAAATGATAATATGAATTTTTAAAGGAATTATGTTCACACTGACAGACTAGGACAAAATTGATAGGGCAACTTGTAAACCTTGCTGAAAATTATAGAAGAAGAATTTGGGCATGCCATTATACATAATTGAAGCCTGAAATTCTACTTTAATATAGAAAAAGAATCAAGTGATTTTGAGCTATATAGAAGGAGAAATTGAAAAATTAGTGAAGCATGTTCAAACTATCTTATAGATTGGAGCAATACAATATTATAATTTTTTAAGATATAAATATGGATAATTTAGGAGTTATAATAAATTACAAAATTATAGTAAACATCTTAAAGTTTCCAAAAAAAAAAAATGGTACATGATTTAGATTTGTATAACTTGAGATATGAAGAAAATAAGTCACAAACATGATGTTTCTTCAAAAAAGTTAAGTAGCAAAAGTCACCTAAGTCGCGGGCACGACTGCTGCTATTCTGACACAAAATATAACCGTTAGAAAGGGTTCTAACAACTATATTTTGAATTCTAATGGTCATATTTGATATTGGGCTATAAATACAAGTTATTTTGAAGCTTAAGAAGGTTAGAAAATAAGAGAACAACAATTAAAATCATTGAATTAAGATTTTGCATTAAAATCATTCTTATATATGGTTTAGAGAGTCTATATTTGTAACCCATCAATTTGTAAGATTTAAATTATAAAATCTTTGAGTTCATTAAGACTCATTGATTATTTTAGAGTTGGGTAAACTCTAGGAAAATTCTCTCTTCTTATTTTGTATTTCTTCAAGGGTTTGTGTGTGAGCCAAATAGGAAAATACTTGTATAGGTTGAATGTGAGCCTTTGTAAAACACTTGTAAGATTTGAGTGTTAGCATAAACACTTGGGTTTGATCTTGCACCCATAAAGGAATCGGTTAAGGGAACTCTCAAGTGTGATCTTGAGGAGTGGATGTAGGCAAGGTTGCCGAACCACTATCAATCCTTTTTGTTATTTTTCCTTCTTCCCTTCCTTCTCTTTGTAAATTTTAATTTGTTATTAATTTTGCAAACAACCAATTCACCCCCCCCTTTTGGTTGCCCAAAGGGACTCTCAATTGGTATCAGAGCTTTATTTCCATAATTTTTGAAGATTTAATCATCTTGGAACAAAGATCAAGTGGCAAGCCAAAAAATGAGTTTTGTTATAGGAAGTTTAACCATGAGACCACTTTCTTTTGATGGCACCAGCTATCCATATTGGAAGAATCAAATGAAAATTTTCATGGATAGTGACGGTATTGATTTGTGGGATGTGGTTGAAGAAGGGTATACCATTCCTATTAAAATTGTTGTTGGCATTGAGATGAAGAAGCCCAAGACTGAATGGACGGCCACCGAAAAAAGGTCAATGGGAGAAATGCAGGAGCAATGCATACTCTATATTGTGCATTGAGTAGAGAAGAGTATAAAAAAAAGTATCACATTGTAATTCGGCAAAGCAAATTTGAGATATCTTAGAAAACACTCATGAAACAAGCAAGAATGGAGTTGTTAATCTTTGCTTCATGGCAATAGAGGAGGATGCATTTTCAAATGAGGTAATAAATTCAAACTCCTCTAATAATGATAATGATGCCATGCAATTGTTAGAATCTTTGTTTTCTAACTATCAAAAATTGCATGATAAGTATGAAGTTTTGAAAGCCATGCATAATAAAGTTGTGGATGAATGTGATAGTCTTAAAAATGAAAATGTTAACTTAAATGTCTCCAAAATTGACTTGGAAAAGGCTATCACTCAGAAGACCCATGAGCTCAATGAAATTAAAATTGAAAATGAAGCCTTAAAGGCTAAAATTATTTCTCATGATGAGCCTTTCGCTATGTCTTGCAATGGCAAAGACAAACTTGATGAGATTCTTGAATCTCAATATAGTGAGCCACACACAATTAAGAACTTAAATGATAATGCATGTTGCTCCATTTCACCTATGTCATATATGGCTCCATCTAAGGCTATTAGGCCTACACATGCATGCCTCAATGGAAGAGAGCTTGGTAGAGATAAGTATATCTTCAAGCCCCCTTTGCAATTCAAATAAAAGGCATGCTTTGAAATTGATTGAATTGCATATTTGAATATGTTTGAATGTTTCATTTAGTATCATGCTTGAATGTGTTTGTTGCATTCATTCAATGAGAAAGGGGGATAAATTTTTTTTTTTTGAAAATTTTTCCTTTTGATGATGTTTGTTACTTTGATGATCCCTTTTAGCACCCTTTTAATGTTTTTGATAGATTAAGGGAGAGAAATTTTTATAACTTCAATTGGTATCAATTTTATGACGTCATTTCATTTAGTTTCCCTCTAGTATTTCAATTTATATAAATTATTTTTTAAAGGGGGAGAAATTTATACAAGTGCTTATATTTCATTGGTATTTATTTATATGACCTATTTTGTTTAATTATTTGAACACTTGTATGCATGGTTGTGTTATCATAAAAAATGGGGAGATTGTTAGCCCCTTGGGTTTAATATTGATTTTGATGATAATAAAACAATATAAATATGTTATTTGAGCAAACAATTTTATTTTGTTAAATCATAAGAAATCATGACCATTGCTCAAATATATGTTAAACACATAAGGCTTAATAGAATGCACTTGCAAAAGTCTGATTTGATGCCAAATTCTGTATAAATTGGGAAAAGTTAATAGAAAAAACTATATATAGATGTATAGTTTTAGGAAGAAAATTAGATTGAGTATTGGACATTGGAAAATGAAGATATAAATTTTTGAAGGAATTATGCTCAAACTGACATACTAGGACATAATTAATAGAGTAATTTGTAAACCTTTTTGAGAATTATAGAAGGAGAATTTGGCTATACCATATATATAATTGAAGCTCTAGAAGTCTAATTTAATATGGAAAAATAATCAAGTGATTTCAAGCTTTATAGAAGGAGAAATTGAAGAATTAGTGAAGCATGCTCAAACTGTCTGATAGATTCGAGCAATAAAATATTATGATTTTTTAAGACATAAATATGGACGATTTAGGAGTTATGATAAACTACAAAGTTATAATAGATATCTCAAAGTTTCAAAAAAAAAAAGGTATTTGATTTGGAGTTGTATAACTTGAGATATGAATAAAACAAGTCATGGGTACGACACCAGCAGTCGCAGGTGCCACGATTCTTCAAAAAAATCAAGTAGCAAAAGTCACCTAAGTCGCGGGCACGACTCAGGAGGTCAACTGCTGCGATTTTGACACAAAATATAGCCGTTGGAAAGGGTTCTAACATCATAACAGTCATATTTGATGTTAGGCTATAAATACAAGTTGTTTTGAAGCTTAAGAAGGTTAGAAAAGAAGAGAAAAATTTTAATCATTGAATTAAGATTTTGCAATAAAATCATTCTTGTATATGGCTTAGAGAGTCTATATTTGTAAAGTATCAATTTGTGAGCTTTAAATTGTAAAATCCTTGAGTTCATTAAGACTCATTAATTATCTGAGAGTTGGGTAAACTCTAGAAAAATTCTTTCTCTTCTTCTTTTGTATTTCTTCAAGGGTTTAAGTATGAGCCAAATAGGAAAACACTTGTATAGGTTGAGTGTGAGCCTTTGTAAAATACTTGTAAGATTTGAGCATTAGCCTAAACACTTCGGTTTGATCTTGTACCTGTAAAAGGATTGGTTAAGGGAACTCTCAAGTGTAATCTTGAGGAGTGGATGTAGGCAAGGTTGCCGAACCACTATAAATCCTTTGTATTATTTTTCCTTCTTCCCTTCATTCTCTTTGTAAATTTTAATTTGTTGTTAATTTCGTAAACAACCAATTCACACCCCTTCTTGGTTGCCCAAAGGGACTCTCAGGATGATGTACTTAATGGGCATGGGGCTGACCACCTTCTACCAAGGTATTAGGATTTTGAAGCAAATGGATCAGTCGTAGGGCATTCAAATAGAAGTTGTTTTCCTTATATCATTGATTAATGTTGCTGTGGTTCTAGCCATAATGAATGGCTGGAGGAGGTTTATGCGCTTTGTTAGACTGGCTGGCTTGTTAGATAGGTTAGAACGGTATGATGCTTGGTTCATTACCTTAGTTTGGCCTACTGAGAAGGTTAGATGATCCACCTTGATAAACAAAAGCTAGAGGCAGGGATAGAGATAAATGACGGAGCTATGACTGCTACAAAGACATCAACTTGAAGAGTGACATAGATGATATAGAAAGACAATGAGACTATGAATTCAGAGAAGATGACTGTAAATAAAACTTTTGATATAACATTTGGAAAAAGACCAACTGATGATGATTCAGATGATGAAATATATATCCATCCTAGGAGGAGGATGAATTGCAATTAGGATTCTTGTTTTTTTGCTTTGCTTATGTCCATCTAACATTAGATAAGATTTTATTTGACTTCGATGTTTTTGACTCTAGTTTGGATTTGAATAAAATAAGACAAGATTTTTATATGATATTGAATTTTCAATAAATGAGACATGAATTTGATTCTTATGATTCGTAATGAAACGAGAAAGGAGTCCATGATGAATGAGACGATTTTTTACTTTGTCAAATAATCAAAATAAGGCTTTTTTTTATTACTTTAATTTTTTCATAAGCCGCCTTTATAAGTTTTCGACTCGCCGAGCAGCTCTAATTTTTTCCTAAGCCGCCTTTATAGGTTTTCAACTTAGCGAGTGAGAGTCAATTAATTATGGCATAAAAATGATAATTTTATTATGATTTGGACCGTACCTAAAATGGGTTGCCTACGTATTCTGTAATACTTTTATATTTTAATGATATTTTTTCTTGAGAGAATCAGGTCCTCATAGTTCTGTTTACATTGCTCATCATACAAAGTATATTTTTAGCTGATCTAGATTACATAGATTTGAGAATTCATTCCTATCTAGGCCTATGAGTATGACTCCTTTGCCATACATATGATCTTCTTGAGTATGTTTGAACCAGCCCAGTTAGGTTGAAATTTATAGGGAAATGTATGAGGAAAAATTAGACTGAAAACCAATGTGAGATTCATGGACTGAGTTTAGTGGCATATGAGTTGAACCATAGCCGTAACAGGCAAGGCAATTGGCGGCAACAGGAGGCTTTGGTGGTGGCATAGGCTGGCCTTAGTGGCTGCGTCGCTAAGTGCTGCCTGTGCCACTGGCTGCGCCTCTAGCTATGCTTGGCATTGCTGCCAAAGACAAATGTCACTGCTACTAGACTTGTTCTGATGCTTATCCGGTCTGATTTGCCTGATTTTGAAGTGGTTTAACCTCCAGTTGAGGCCGATCAGTCTGGCATGGTCAGGTTTGTCATATTCAGAGTTGAATTTGATCTCTAGTTGATTGCTAATCAGTCTGGTATGTCCTGAGTCTTCTTAAGATGTAAAATCATGTGTTCACAGTTGTTTCCCTCCGCTTTTACCTAAGTTTGAAGGGTAAAGGTGATGGTAGTGAACCAAATGAGTTTATGTTTGTTTGAAATGAGATATGTGAGTTCTACTTGCATTTTGGAGTGTTTGTCGACGTGTCGGTCTATTCTGATATCTTTGAGCTTTTCTAATTTTTTAGTATTTTTCTATTTCTGGAATTTTCTAAATTACAGAGACATCCCTTGTATGATTTGGGAAAATAATAGGTTTGAAAATAGAGAAAAATTACATGGTTCTAATGGCATTGACGGTGCTACATTCTGAGTTGAAATGGGTTTGATATTGCGATTCTGGGCTTTTTCGAGCTGTGAAAGGACATGATGGTCTTTATGGAGATTCTTTAAAAAGTGATATGAATAGGGGTTCATCCTCCAATTCTCTTCATCTTCTCTCATTTTCTTTTTTTAGCTTCTCTCTTTAGATCTTCTCTCAAATTTCTTTATGGATTTCGAAACTAAGTCTGCTCCAACTAGGGGTCATCGAAACCATGAGGCTCTATAGTAGAATGACAATCCTAAGGATTTGCTGCAAGAGCCTGAGGGGCACATCTTTTGGGATGGTAGGATTAAGGTATTTTTTTCTTTCTTCTACTCTTTTCTTTTCTGCATTGTGCTTCTTTTATTCATTATTTTCCTTTTACCATTTTTTGCTTTTAGCACATGACCATTAGGAATATAGATGGTAGTTCAAACCTTGCCTATATAATAGAGAACATGTGTACTGGTATATTGAGAGATTTTATTGTGTTGATTGGGTTTGTGTCATTTATGGAACTCAGACCAAGCATTGGCTGAGTGGTAGTAGGATACCACCAATACCTTCCATTTTCTATGCAGTGAACTGACTGTGACCCCCTATAGATCTGTTTATGCTGACTGGGTTGAGATTTGGATCTCGCCCACTCGAGACCTACCCCGATTGGCGAGTTTTCTTTTTCTCCTGAGGATATGGTGAGATTGCTAGGACAGGATCCTTCCCGTACTCGGAGTATTGTCATACGCACTTGGCGGAAAGCATGTTTGAGAGACATGAAGCCTTTCAGTGGAGAACTTCAAGCGACCGAGCTTGTTGCTTGCCTCATGATGCTGATATTAGCGGGTTACACCTTTGCTCACACCCATCGAGATAGTGTTGATCTGAATATCTTTCCTAGCTTATTGGATTTGCCACAAATGAGTCATATGATCGGGCTGGAGCTATTTTAAGCACCATATACAAGGAGATGACTGATATGTCCTATAGAGCACTCACTTCTTTTGGAGGGATTTTTCTCATTTAAGAGGTAATTTTATGCATTGTGCCTATTTTAGGTTTCTACTTGGTATGGCTGTCTGTTTATTTAACTATCTACTTATCTGACTGTCTGTATGTATGACTGTCTACTTGTTTAACTGTCTGCTAGTTATGACTGTCTGCTTATCTAACTTTCTGCTTGTTATGACTTTCTTGCCACTTTTTAGCTTTGGTCTTATGGGTATTTTCCCACACTTGCTCCTATGTTGGATGCTTCTCGACTGGATGTGTTCCCTACTTATGTCAGATGGAATAGGGAACATAGGACGGGACCACCTAGACGTGACTTTCACAAAATCAGGGCATTCTTTGGTAGTCTAGCTCCTTCCCAGGTATTTTCTACTTTTTCATTCTTTTTATTCTGACTATGACTTGCTTGTGTAAAGGTGAATGACCCCTTTTACTACTAGGATATATATGATGCCAGCTATGCTACATAACTGCTTTCTTATGTCTTTTTTTGGGTACTGCTTTGCTTTCCGTTCTACAAACTGTACTATATAGGGGAGAGAGTTAGAGTTTAGACATTAGGGGAGTAGGCTACCCCCAAACATCCTCCAATTGATATGAGATGAGATTCTGACATGTATGCTTCAGAGGAGTCCTTTGTTGGTTTACCCATAATTCTATTTCTTAAGCTTAAGATTCCTTATATAGAGTTTTGTCATATCCGTCTGATGGGACGTGTTAGGGATCCATGTCGACTTTATACTCGTTCTACTTATCCTTCTGCTAAGCTCGACATTCTTAGTACAGGTGCATCTACTATGGCTCCCCTACAGTCAGAGATCCGAATTTCAGTATAGGAAATAGAGAGGATGTTGCCTTCAATCCTTTTTCTGGAGATTACTAGAGAGATTCCTTATATCAGAGGTGATAGTTAGATGAGGACTTAACTTCTGAATATGGTTCACCCTCTTGCCCCATACTTTCTTGAGAACATTGTGGTATGTGCCTTCTTCTTACCTTCAAAAATGATCCTTTAGTAATTTTTGTTGCTTATTCTGTTCACTATATCAATACTGGTTCCAGCTGGCTATATTCAGTGAATTTATTAGATGGGAGGCGCCGGATGGAGATGGCTATCACCTCTTTACTGACTCAAATGGATGTTGACAAATGGGACAGTCAACAAGAGGAACCTCACCATCGGAGGAGGAGAAACTGAGATTCTGATTATGCTTTCTATAACATTTCTGCACTTTTGAGATATAGATGATGCTTGTATTTTTATGGATGTTGGATATATGTATGCTATGATGATTATGCACCCTCTATTTGAATGGATTTCTGTGCAACTGATGTTTTTATGTTCTCGTACAAAATTTATACAATTTTGATGCAAGATCATGCTTAAAAATTATGTAATGCATGTCCTAAAATGCCCTGTGAATTCTATTTTGGAGTCCTACGGCTTAAAAACCAAGAAAACAGAGCTACCAATAGGAAGAAGAGGAGCTTCCATCTGACTGAAAGGCTGTTGCCACCAAGATGAGGAGGAGTTGCTGCCAAGGACAGTTATTGTAGTTGGCAGTGCCGCCAGCTCCATAGCAGGCTAGCCACCAATGCCCTTGGTCAAATTTGGTTTAATTTTTGACTATTTAAAGCCCTATTTCTTTTGTAAAAGTCATTATACACTGCTTTCTTCTTCTTTTTTTAGTCATTTTCTTGCTCTTTTCCTCTATTGTAATACCCTAGAAAGCCATAACATGTATGCATGAATTAATTCTCAGTATGTGGTCCATTAGTCTTGAAATAATGGGAAATAATTTTAGAGACACAGTTAGAAAGCAAATTTGACACTTTTTCAGAAACTCGCAGTGTCAGGAACACTGTTGAAAATGAGCAGTCCGGTCAACAGAAGAATTTCTGAAGTTGACTTGGGGGAAAAGATGACCATAATTTATGTTTAATTTTGGTAAAAAGAAAGAAGTCAAAATCATTTAGGAACACTGAAAAAGTAAATAATGATATTTTTGTAAATAAAGGGAAATTCAAGGTGAATAGTGAAAAGTGATCAGTCGGGGTTACAGAATGACTCGAGAACCATTTTTATAAATCAGTATAAATTAAAATAAGCCTATATATTTCCCACTTTGAGTTCAGAATCCTAACAGAATTGTCAGAATAAATTACAGAAGGTTGAAGGACCAAAGTGTAAAGGTTAGAACTTGGAGGATTTAGTTGTAATTTTACATTTGATTTTGTCTTATATTTTCCATCACCATTTCGGTTTCCATTTCCATTCTTCTTCTTCTCCATTGCCGTATGCCATTCCTTTCTTCTTCATCTCCATTTCTTCATCAATTCTTAACTAAATTCAATGAAATTTGATAGAAAACTTAATTACTCACTTAGTTTCATCCATTTCCATCCATAGATTGTTGATTGGAGCAAAGGATTTGGAGGAGAAATGCAAAGAAGATTTCGGCCAACTTGATGATTTTAGGTAACAATGTTTATTTGTTTAGTTTGATTGATGTTTTAGATGTTATTTAGGTTCATTTGAATGGGTATAATGTTTAATTGTATTAATTTATCCTAATTGATTGAAATTCCCAATTTGTGTTGGCTAATTGAAGTTGTAAGATTGGATATGTTGAATTAGTGTTAGGAATTGTTAATTGATGCTATAAATGATTAATTGGAAGTGTTTAGGTAATTAATTGATGGGTAATTTGATGTAGAATTGGAGATTATTCAAGTTGAGTTTTCAAAGTAGCAAATTTGGGGAAATTCGGTGGAATTGGTTCAATTAAAGTGTGAATTGGCTAATTGGATCATTAGGTGAGTTTACATTGCATCAAATTACTTGTATAATTGATTGAATTGTGAATTGGAATATTGCCCTAAAACCCTAAGTGTGGCTGAACCACTTTTGCCCTAATTTGCCTATGTTTTGCTTAGTTTTTCTTTGATATTCCTTAGCCAATTTGATCCTATTTGATGATTGTTTAAATGTGTTTTTTGATACCTATACTTTGTTTGCCAATGTGGCTTTGTGTTTGTTAGATTGGGAAAGTCAAACTTGTAACCTAACCTAGCCTATTGGCTTGCCAAGGTATGTCCACCAAGTGTTCGATGAAATGCCTAGTTCATTCGCCGTTGGCATATTGGTTTGCATGCCATAGGCCTACCAATTGAATGCCATTGTCGCCAGCGATGTTGGCATGCCAAATGACCTACCAATTTCGGCCACCAAACCAACTTTTGTTCTATACCATTATTGTTTACCATAACATATATCCTTGCTTAATTGTTGTATTTTATTATGCCATTGATCCATATTCTATGTAATTTGATTGATATTGATCATATTGACAGTAATGGTACCATTGTTGCATAATGGTATCTATTGATATGTTATTTCCTTCTATTGATCTAAATGTGGTTTGACAGAGCTGCCTCACCGATAGGGTAGTAGGTACATACTGTCGGCAATGTGTACATTGATATTGATGCCCTAGCTGGGAAGGGTTTATGGTTCTAGCCATAGCATACGATCAGTCTTATCCTTATATGATATGTGATCGACTGTGTGATTACACATAGTCTACGAGTTCATGGCCCTTTATCTGTCTTACCATATTGATTCCCTGATTGGTTATGACCACTGCTATTCCTACTGTTCACCGATACTGATTTTGTCATTTATATGATTTACCCTGTACTATTATTTCTTATCCTGTATAAACCATTATTTGAGCTTATATTTCATTATGATGTATGTAAATTCATTGAGTATCATATATACTCATTCTTTAATTGTTTACCCATTTTAGAAGAGGAGTAGGGTGCAGAATCCCGACATCTGTTCCTCTGTGGATTGCTGCTACGGACTTTCTAATGTATATATTTTGGATTACTGTATTTATATTATTTCGGTGTTCATTATCTAGCTGCTCCATGGGTATATACGGGTTAGCTAGGAAATGAACATGTATATATAATGCTTATGATATATTTGAGGTATATGTTGATATTATGACATGATATATATATGTACAGCCAATTGAAGAATGCATGATAGAATAATTGACAGAATAACAGAATAAATGGTATCTAATAAATATGGATAATGAATTGAGGTTTATAAATGATGCATGTGATACTGGGTTCTATGGGTGCCGGTCGCCATTGGCATCTCCCGTACCCTAGAACTGTTGTGGTCTGGGAAACAGGATCGTGACATTTTTAGAATTAATATTATTTCCCATGAAACCCTACTTAAGTCACTACATGTTCCTATGGACCAAGAACTTGGATAAAGTTGTCAGGATAAACTTGGGTAGGTATGAGATCAGTTCTAGTTTGACCCTGAGGGGAGTAAAAGTGGACTGAGACTTTATGAATGTCTGTGTGAATTTTTGGGATCCTGTTGACCATGTATTCCACTTTGGAGCTAGCATAGAGGAGATATGCCCCACTTTTGAGGAGTTCAGTGCTATTATAGGGCAATAATCCAGATGTTGCTTTAGTTTTCTCGGAATCTAGGGTTGGGCATTTCCTATCTTTTAGGAAACTGCTTGGTTTGGGACATGATCTTGCTAGTTCCATAGTTTATGGAGATTGTGTTTGTAACACCTCAGCTTAAACCTAACCTGAACCATAAAGGGAAACTTAGCAGGAAATTTTTTCTTTAATTTGAACTGGTGAATATTATGTGTTTATGCATAAATTTTATTGATATGCATGTTATATGAAGTGATTGTATGCATAGAAGAGGTTTAAAAGCTGTTAGGAAGAAATAAGGTAATTTTGAGTTTTTGGTGAACTAGGGGCAAAATGGTCATTTCACACCCCTTCGAGTTTTATGGAAATAAACACTATATTTGAAGGTAGAAAAGAATATTAGGACATGAAAAATGATGATATTATGTTTAAATGAATAATTGTTGGAGAATTAAATCCAGTAGAAAATAATTCTGGGCAAAGCTGCTCGATTTGGGATTTCAATTGAACTAGGGGTAGTTTAGTCTTTTCCTTTGCATTATGGAATTATATGGTGTATGCAAGCCTATGATAACACTTTAGGCTTACTTAAATCAAACCATTGGATGAAAAGATGAAGAAATGGATGGTTGGATAGCTAGGTTTCACCATTTCTACCATAAGCTTGATGTATAGGAATATTCCATTGATTTTTAAGTTGATTTTTCCCACCTCTTCACCATTCTTCTTCTTCCTTAGCCAAATTTCCAACCAAACTTTTCTCTTTCCTCCATTGAAGTTTCGGCCAACCTTGAACAAAGCCAAAAATTGTTGTTTTCTTTATTTTTTT
>CANXYC010647726.1:0-61004 GCA_948193065.1 Aleurites moluccanus | reverse complement strand
ATATATATATATATATTGATAGAATTATATTTCGTTATAATCACTATCATTTTAAGTGATCACTTAAAATTTTACGAGTTTATTTATTTTATTTTTAAATTTATTTATTTAATATTATCTAAATTTTTAATTAAAAAAACTGAAATAAAAAATCAGAGAAATAAAAAATAAAAAATTGTATATTTAAAATATACAAAAGTTAAAAATGGAAAAAAAAAAAAGAGATCCTAAAAAAAAAAACCTACTAATTAAGTTTAAAATTAATAATTAATTTTTTTAGGTAATGGAGGTCTATAAATAAATAGGTTTAGAGAATGGAGATGGAGATGGACAGTAGAAAGAGTGCCATCCCAATCCAATATCCATACAAGAATTTTAAATTTGAAGCAAAGATTCCTCCAACTGCCATTTTCTTCTTCTTCTCCTAATCTAATCGGCTCTTAACTAAATTCATCATGAAAATCAATTATTTCTTATTATAGCAGAGCATGGCTAACATTCAACCAAACTATCTGCCTTACTCAAAATGATTTATGTAAATAAAATTATCAGTCGCTGGCTTGCTTTTCACTTAAGTGTCTTTACTTGGTTCATTAATTATCCTGGTCTGCCCTCCTACTTCAAGCTGGGGACCTGCTAAATAGTAATTAGTGAGTTTAATTTGCTCGAAAACTGATAATAAGTGTAAAATGGTCTAAAAATAAAGACTAGAACTTAAAACTCACAAAAATTAAATTATCCTTCTCTTAAGTCAAAAAAAAATAAATGGTCTCTTAATCACTTAAGAGTAAAAATTAATAAATAAATAATTAATTATTTGTCTATAGAAATTAACATCGTACTAAAAATGACAGTTGAAATAAAATTTTATATTTTCATATAAATAAATTCATAAATATAATAGTGGCTTGGATATATATAATGAATCTAATTCTCATGTAATTCACAAGAATAGATTAAAATTTAATTATTACTTTTTTGTAATTATAAAAATATTCTTTTAAATTTCATATAAATAGTTATGTGAAGTCATTTTAATAAATAACTTATTTTGCTTTAAAGTGTGATCACTTCTATTAAAAAATTGGCGTATTTTACCCAATAAATGATCAACTCTATTCATAGATAGACATTTTTTTGTTCTACTACAGAGTATTATCACTTGTACTAAAAAATTAACAATTTTTTTTTGCAACCTTAATCTTTAACTTTTAATTGACGGTTCCCTTCAAATTATATATCAAGTCAGGTTAATTTACTTCAAGCCAAATCAAATCAGGTTAATTTATTTTAAATTCATATTAATTTACTTATACATATTCCTAATTGAAAGTTGACACCTATATGCTATAAATCAAGTTAATTAATTGCATTAATTTTAATAAATTTAGAGTTAATAAAACTAAAAAAGTAATTCAGTATTCACATAACTGAAATTAAAAATTCTTAATTAAAATAATCTAAAGTTGTTAATTTTAATTAACCCCTTAAATTAATTTTTAGTTTAATATAGATAATCAAATTTTAACATATAAAATTTGCAATTTAACCTCTTTGTTTATTCAAAATTTGTAAATAAAACTTATTACTCAAAATTTTGATGTAATGCTAAATTACTTTTGTAAAATAAAGTTGATTATAATACAATTTGTCCTTTTTTTTTTTGTCTGAAAAAGAAATTATTATAAAAGGTAATTAATAAAATTCAAAATTAAATAGAAATTGATCCATTTATTGGCCATTTAAAAAATATATATATGAATAATTTGGGGATGGAGCAAATCAAGAAAATTAAAAAGAATGAAACTATGTTTAATTAAGCTAAGGCGATATCTGGTGGATGAAGTAAAGACAAGATGTGGACACCATGACTCCAATAAGTGTGTGATTAGATAAACAAGCAGCATCGTTTTGTCCCCACGAGCCTACAATTTGCCGACCACTTGCTTTCCATTTG
The DNA here is from genome assembly GCA_948193065.1 of Aleurites moluccanus. Lineage (NCBI taxonomy): Eukaryota > Viridiplantae > Streptophyta > Magnoliopsida > Malpighiales > Euphorbiaceae > Aleurites > Aleurites moluccanus. The sequence continues at coordinate 59,047 of CANXYC010647726.1, read as the reverse complement.
CTTATACTCCTCAAAAATCGCACTCTCTTTTAGCCAATTGTGGGCTTCAAAGCGATTGATACACACGTAATCAGATTGAGGGGGCTGCATATTTTTATACGATAATCTCTCATATAGTTTAATTTAATTATTTAAAAATTTTTAAAAAAAATTTTAAAAATTATATTTTGATAGTGTTTGATATAATGAATTTATTCATGTATTTTTTATGCAAAACAAAAATAATTTGGATAGCTAAAAATGTATTATAAATTTGTTAAATCTAGACCGTTAAATATAATACATAAAATTTCTAATACATTTTTAGTTGTCCAAATAATTTTTATTTAGTGTAAAAAATATATAAATAAATTCATTACATCAAACACTATCAAAATATAATTTTTTAAAATTTTTTTAAAAATTTTTAAGTAACTAAAATGAATCACATGAAAAATTACTGTGGAACCATCAACCCCACATAATCCCAACCGTCCCATTTTTATAATTACGCCACACAAAATAATTAATTAATAATATAGATTATGGATATACATACCGGAAGTGATGATAAGATCGAGAATGGGATAAGCACAGATATCGCCATCCTATTCCCAAGTTAATAATATTCCTAATAAAGTACTTTCCATACACTTATAAATTAAATCAATTCACATATTTATGGACTTTAATAATTAATATGTGAATAATAATTTTATAAAAATAAAATCATAACTACTTAATTTTTTTTTCTGTACTTAAGTTTGAATATTTATAATTATAATTTTTATTTTATTTTATTAAGTACATTTTTTTGAGAGGTTTAAAAAAGAATAAAACTATTCCTATTATGTTGATATACATAATTTTAAATAATTTTTTGATATCATAGGCGAATTCCCACCTAACATATATTCTTTTTATTTTTATAATTTTCAATATATAAAATTAAAATAATAAATTGTATTTTTTAAAAATAAAAAATTTAACTCCAAAATTAATCTAATGCCTCTCAGTTCAAAATAATTTAAAATATAAATGAATTATTTTTTTCTATTAATTTGAATTGTTTTGATTATTATATTTAGTTTTTAAATATCAACGCAGCACATGTAATATTATTGGTGTAAGGGGTGCCTCTCTTAAATTTTTTGTATTTTTTATTAATTAAAATGGAAATCTTAATTTTTTTATCGATAAAATTATATTTTTGACAAATAAAAATAAAGCTTTAAGTCAATAAGCAATTTTAAATATTAAGAAAAATTTCTTCCAAATTTATATTTTAGATTAAATTACAAAATATTATATTTTAGTCTAAAATCAAACTATATTTTTTTAACATCATAAAATTCTTAAAAAAATATTTAATAAAAAGTTTAAATTTTTAATCTCCTATAATATCGTCAAATTATTAATCAGCTAAAATTATTTTACTGTAAAAAAAAAAAAAATAGTAAAATTTTAAATCAGAAGAGGGCATTGAAACAACAAAAAGAAAAAAACAAGAATAACAGAAGGGGATATCATCGAGCGTCAAAAAAGGTGGTCCCAGTCCCTGATGATATTGGTTTTCCGGTGAGCGCGTTTCAATTTTTTATTTTTTATTTCCTCTGAGGATTGTGGGGCTCACTATTTTAAATTTCAGGTAGGCGAGAGAGCCGTTAATTCAAGATCGGAAGCTTTAGATTTGTATTTGAATTGGACTCAGGCAGGACAGAAACATGGTATATATATTTATTATTATTCTATTCTTTTTTTTTTTTTTTTTTTTTTTAATAGCATACATAAATGACATACTAGTTTTCAATGTATTTATTTAGATTACAATATTACCCTTTTGCTCTATCTTTATTCTCTCATTAGTAATTCTTATTTTTAATTGGGATTAGATAAATCTCATTAGAGGGGTAACTTAATCAAGAAAGTTCCTCTAAGAAAGGAAATTATGTGAAGTCGTTAGTTTAATTTAAAAACATATATATTATTTCCACGGCTGCTAACTTAATTTATTTTTATTAATCAATTATTATTAAAAAAATATTTTTATTATATAATTTATTATCCTTTAAATTTGTTTGAAAATTTTAATGAATGTATATATATATTTGTATATAGGTATGGAAACTATGGAGAAGTAAAGAATCCTACAAATGAAACAAAGTCATATGGCTCCAATCATACAAGCTGGAATTGGAAATTCTATATTATTATACCTCTAACCCATTCATAAGTCCCTTATACACATTTGCAGGTCAAACATTTCAAATTATTGATTCCAGCTTCATTGCACTTGAAAGAAAATTAAAACAAAATAAAATCCAGCTTATAAAAACCGTATCCCTTGATTTGGTCTAATTAAACAAGTCTTGGACCATCTAATTCAGGGATATGATTTATCATTCGAGTCCTCGACTAGCACTTAAAACAAGTTCTTCCCATTTGACTGCTGAAATCTTGGTTGAGTTGGGCTTTGCACTAGTATCTATTTTTCGGTTGTTCCAGAATGGCTATAAGAAGAAAATATAATGATCGTTAGGTCCCTCCTAAATAGGATTAGGCTAATTAATTACATCTCCAGTCCAGTGGGCCAGCAACTCATATCCATAAATTTTTAATAAGTTATTTAAATTAGGGAATATTACCCTGTTTTTTTTTTTAACTTTATGGTTTTTTTTTATATGTTTAATATATTTATTGTATATGTTATATTTTTAAAATATATTTTAAAAAAAATATTTTTAGGTATATAATATTATTGAAATTTTTTTTAATAATAAGAATAAAATATTTTTTATTTTTTTCGTATTTTTTAAAAAATCCCTTTAAATTATAAGGGCATTTTTGAAATTCCAAGTCCAATTTCTTTTCTTTAAAGTCGAGAAGAGCGGAGAGAGAGACAGAGAGAAAAAAAAGAGAAGAGTTTTGAAAGGAGGAGTTTTGGAAAACAGAGTTTCATTTGAAAATAAAAAAGAAAAGAAGCATCGAAAGAAAAAAAAAAAACATGGGAGATGTTGTACTGTTCATCGATGATTGGCAATCAAATTGTGCAGTATCTCACTGTAGAATTTGCCATGAAGCTGAATTTGAAAGCTGCAAGAGCTTAGAAGCTCCTTGTGCTTGTTCTGGAACTGTTAAGGTAATCTATCTATGCTCTGTTTTTATGGGTTCTTTTTTTATTCTCTGTTTTTAATCTTTTTCTTCCAAATTTGGTTTCTTGATTCAGTTTGCACACAGAGATTGTATACAGAGATGGTGTAACGAGAAGGGTAATACAACTTGTGAAATTTGCCTTCAGGTATGAATTTCCGGTGATCGGGAAAAGAAAAATAAAAATAAATTGAATTTGAATTTTTTTTGTTTGTTTTTACGTTTTAACTTGTTTCAGATACTTCTAAGTTTGATAATAATTAAGAAATTGTGTGGTTTCTCTGTTTGCTTTTTATTGTTCTGGACCTTCTGGTTCAAATTGGATTTATTATCAATTTTAATTCAAACTCTGTAAACATCAACTTTGTCATTCGCTTTGAATTTTGGGCTCTGCAGTTTCCATTCTTGTCTTTATTCAACTTTTTTTCATGTTAAAGTTACCTCTCTTTCTCTGCCTCTGCTATATAATAATTAATGGCAATATTTTTCATGGGTTTTCGCTGTAATTCAAAATTCAACAGTAATTCATGCTTGATGAACTAAATATTAATTTTCTCACATGAAAATAAAGCTTAGAAAAAAAATAATTATTTTCTAGGAAATTCAAGAAAATTTTATCGCATGGGTTGCCACTTGTCAGCAAAGTTCTTTATTTTGTTTAGTCTTCTTATGACATTTCAGATAATAATAATTTCAGAGCATGAAAGTTTGGAATTTTATTTTCTGTTTTTTTTTTTTTTTTTGTTTTTTGGCAGAAGTATGAACCTGGATACACGGCACCTTCAAAAAAGTCTCTGCTAATCGATGCAATGACAATTAGGTACATATGATATCGATATTATTTTCATAAATTTACCATTTTTATTTTTTATTTTTATAAATTACTCCACTCATATATTTCATAATTTCACCAATTTTTAGAAAAATTATAACTAATCAAAAGCCTACGCTTGGCATTATCCATCAACTGTTTCTCTGCGTTTTAGAATATTTATCACCTTTAATTCATTATTATTATTATTTCATCTTTTATTTGCAAAAGTGCCTAATTAAAATACTCTATAAAGGTGCTTTACAACTAATTTTGCTTTTATTAAAAATATAAGTGCTGTTGCTGATACTTTAATGTCCTTTGCTCAAATTGCTCCAAACACTTTTTTTATTTTTATTTTATTTTTAAATAAATGGGTAGTTTATTCTAATTATTAATGATTTTAATAGAGATAGCGTGGAAATTCCGAGAAGCGAACATGACCCTGAAAGCTTAGAAATGGTGGCGGCGGCCGAAGGAGTAATCGTAGATGCAGCCTACTCTGAATGCGCGTCAGCTGCAGATAGAAGCGCCTCTTATTGCCGGTCATTAGCTTTAACAGTAAGTTTGAATTGATAATAACATTCTTCTCTAATCTCTATTACGATTTATAAATTTAGGTTGGGAGGATAATTAGTGGCATATTGATTTGTTATATAATTAATTAATATTTAATTTATCTTATATTTAAATTAAAAAATAAAACAATTAAATTGAGATATATTAAAAAAAATTAAAATTTTATCATAAGATTGGTTAATACTTCAGTTTAAATAGAACTTGATTTGCTCTTAATTTTTTTTTTCAAATTTAAAATGCAATAGTTATGATTAGACCTGTTTGTGGGTAATTTGCCAAAGAAACTACGAATTAAATGAGCTGAATTTTTGAAAAAATTAATTTTTTTTAAAGTTAAATTCGATTTACGAACATGTATATTCTAACAGTGCGTTATCATTATTTTTTTTTTCTGAGCGTCAAAAATAGGTAACTAGTATGCTGTACTTTGGTTGACCTAACTGAACAATATGGACTTTTAATGCTTTTAATTAAATTCTGGTTGGTTGTTTCCATTTTGTAATGGCCCTACTTATAGTACTATAATAATGTGGGTCAATTCGCCAGTGAGCTACAGTTGTTCTATGCAGGCCAGAACCTCATGCCGTATGCCGTAGTATTCCGCCGGACAACAACCTGCCTTATAGAACAAGAGATGGAAAATTTAAATTCTAACCGTCCATTCCTTTTAAATATTTCCATTTTAAAAAAGAAAAAGTAAATCTCACACTAGTCAAAGATGAGGTGAAATTGTAACTTGGAAGCAAATACTTTAATTTGTCCATTTTTTTCTAATTATTTTGTTAAAATGTTTAATTGAATTGGCAGTTTACGGCCCTTTTGCTTTTGAAACATCTCTTGGGAACACTGGCAGGCGGAACAGAAGATTACCCCTTTACACTCCTCACTGTAAGTAAATTTTTAATTTATTATTGTGGCTGTTTCGTACTTCAACTGCCGTAGCTACTACTAAACCGAAATTAGATTATTTGTCACCATCTCAGCTCTATTTTTGTGGCATACTTCAGATACTTATCTTAAGAGCTAGTGGAATTCTTCTCCCAATGTTCATAGTGATTAGGACAATTTCAGCCATTCAGAAAACCATTCGAAGACAGCATCAGGTCAGTAAATTTTTATCAACTAATTTCGTTTAAGTTGCAATTAGAAATCTGGCCGATTTCTTCACAACTATAAATGACAATGATTTCTAAAGTAGTTTGATGGAGCAAACTAGTTCTTACATCAAAATTCAGTTGCTATTGGGACTTGCAAGGAAAAATCTATGAACTACTTATTTTATTTTGCTCTAAATTTCAGGATTTGGATGATGATGAGAATTAAGATGACACATCAACAAACTTTGATGGAGATGAAGTAGAAGATGAGCAGCATCATTTAATATAAATGCATGAACCTAAAAATTCTAATATTGTTGTCCATTATTTTGATTTGTATCAGAGCATTCCATCAATGCTCATCTTGTCAATATTCTTCCCCCTTTTTGTGGGTAAAAATGAAAAGAAAATCATTTTTATATAAGATTCAGTTTTAAGAAACACATCATTTCGGTAATTAAGGAGCCCCACCAACCTCCCAATATCTAAAAAGTTCAAAAAATCGACTGCTGTAAGGCCGGTTAAATGAACTACCATTACTAGACTAATATGTACTCAACTCAATTTAGTTTTAATCTCAAAACATTGAATTGATTATATGAATTCTGGTTTCACACTACAATTTTGAATATAATTATAATAATTTTAAATCACTTTCACTTGCTAAAAAAACATATATATACAAGTAATCATTTTCAAAACAAGTCAATTTCATGATCAAGACATTTTACAAAATATGGGAGCCAACAACCTTTCACTTTGTTGGGTGAACCCACCACCTCTTTGACATTTCAAAAATACATAATCAGAAGAGCATTACTTCTTGATTGAGACAAACCGCACCACACTACTTCCTCACAAATATAATTACTGTACAAAAGATTTGTTTAACCAAGCTTAAAGTGACTTTCTCTGTCAGTCCTAAATGGGGTCTAGATGTAATTGTCAAATCCAATTTAATTGCACGCTCAATAGCTACAAAGTTTACCGCACATCATCGGATGATCCCAAACTTTGAAAGCAATGCTCCTAGGGGAAAAAAAAAAATAAAAAAAAAAAGCAATTCGCGGGATCCTTAGCAGAAGGTCCTTACATACCTCGAGCATTTACAAAGTGCGCCTGTAGCTGGCATTATACCAAAGTCTTGAAATGCAGAAGAATAATCACTTCAATTTTGCTGTACGAGTACTCTTGCTCTATACTGAAGTTTAGTCATTGTGCTGATATCAATACTCTCAGATCCGTGGCAACTCAAATTTGCAGTGACATTAACCAAATTTTTTATGATGAGTACCTTCTCATCACTACGAACGGTTGAGTTTTCTTCAGATCCCTTTCTGTGTTTACCATATACAGCCTCAAATTCTCTGGACTTCGCAGCAGCTTTTTGTAGTATAGAGTCGGGTAGTCCTGAAAAAATTAATAGTAAGAATTGGAACTTATTCTCCAAGGACTATTGAAACCACTGCCAACAAATTTGGCTACTAATATTCACAGTACACAACATAAAATTTTATTGTATTGTTATTAGGTAGTTTAATTAGATATCTTTAAATTTTTCAACAATGATCCACACCATTATATATTGAGTAAGTATATAAAAAAAGAATTTTGAAGCCCTTGGCTCCATTAAAACAGGTAAGCTATTAGTGCCATTATAATTAACTTGGCCAATCACCTATTCCACCTTGATTACCAAGGGTATTGAACACTGTGGAAACTCCAGATAAAGAATGTAGTGAAGGAGACAAACACATTACCAGCCAGTCTTGCTACATTGACACCATAGCTTTTAGGGCAGGCACCAGGTGTCAACCTATAAAGAAATATAACGTCTTCTACTTCCCCAACCCTAGCTCCAACTTGGCATGCCATGTGGCAGAGTGATACCTGTACCAAACATAAAATATAGTTAAATCAATCAACATTTTAAGAACGTTTTCTGACCATTGATTAAAGAATGAATTATCATTTTGATATGTCCAAACTGTAAGGAAGCTAATTTACCTTGTATTGTGATATCAAAATACTTATTCATTGGTGCCTAAAAACCATGACATCATTGGTTGTATATATCAATAGTCCTAGTTCATCAGGACTCAGTTTTGTGGGAACAAAAAAATAAGTTGAAAAATAAAATAAAAGTATACCTTTGGATTTTTCTGAAAGTCTACAGCTAATCGATGATAGTGAGTAGAAAATAGTCCACGACACTGCACCTTGTGAACAAAATGTTCAAGAACTGATTCCCTGACAAGGAGAAAACCAGAAAGGAGAAAAAAGGTTGACAAGACCTAGCAGAATTTTTAAAAAGTGTGTAAAATCTTGAGAAGCAATCAGATACAGTGATTGCTCAAAGAAAAGGCAAATATGCTCAATTACTGGCACCTACGCTATTGCTTGTCCATCTGATGTTGATGTGCCACGTCCAAGTTCATCTAGTGCCACCAATGAATTTCGGGTAGCCGACGACTGTTGAAAGCAACAAACAGGTCATACATTAAATTGTGACAAATGGAACTGTCCTTGTTGGACTACCGCTACGAAATATCTAAAGGCTTAGAAAAGATAGTTATGAAGTAAGTTGAAAGGCTGCATACAGCCAAAGATCTCCATAAAACATCAAAGCACAAAATTTCAACGGCTTCACTTTCTGATGTTATCATCAACTTTCACATTCTACTCAAACTCTAGTATACATTTTTGAATGTCATTTTTTCAACCAAACTTGCACACTGGCAAAGCTATAAGGAACCCATCCCTTAAACACCTTTAAACTAATGAAACTCACCAGCATCAATGCAGTTTCTGAAAGCTCTGTTAAAAATGTACTTTGCCCTGCCATAATATGATCTTTTGCACCCATTCGAACAAATATTCGGTCGACAGGTGATAATACAAAGCTCTCTGCAGGTACTTTAGCTCCTACCTGTGGAAGAACAACAGTAAAGAAAATGCGATAGAAAGAAAGCAACTAATGTTAACTGAACCAAAATTTCACCTGGGCCAGAATTACAGCTAAACAAACTTGGCGGAGAAGAGTAGACTTCCCACCCATGTTAGGACCAGTGAGAAGGACAAAGCTGGCACTATCACTATCACCGATAGTAATGTCATTAGGCACAAATGCACTCTTCCCTAAGGAATCACTTCTAAGAATAGGGTGCCCCAAAATTTTTGCAGATAAGCATGGCACCTCACTTGATGTTGAACCTAGGATGACTGGGCGACATGCTGGTCCTTCGTAAAAGTCACTAGCAATTGCCAAACTAATCAGAACATCCAGTTCTGCACATGAAAGTCATACCAACCCGAATTAATATTACATCATGTCAAATGCAAATTCTTTGAATGAGTAATCCTTAAACCCTATTGATGATTTCTTTCAAATCATTAAGAATAGGGACTTTATGCCTAGCCAGACTCTATAACAAATTGTTGGCTGGGATGCAAGACAAAATTAGCAGTCAAACAAAAAAGAAAATAAAGGGGGTGTTTGAATCTAATTATGACCAAAAGTGCTTTTTGTTAATAAAATATTATTATCTCAAAAGCACTTTTGCCAAAAGTGCTTTTTGCAATAAGCACCACTTGGGTGCTTAAAAAAAAAAAAAAAAACTCAATTGAACCTAAAACTCATAAACGCTTAAATAATTGATCATGAATTAAAAAACCCACTATGCTACAATATTTTTCACTTAAATTAATGGGTTTTGGATCCTCAATTGAGAATCCAAACACCCACATAATAGATCTTAGATCATTGAAAGGAATTATCAGTAAGATCTAAATACAAGAGATTATGACTACATTTATCATTTTTCATAACATTCAGAAGTGTAAGTGTGCATGCATGAACCTGTGTGTGAGTGCATGCAAGAGAGACAGAGAGAGAGATTGAGAGAACTACAGGCAAGCCCATTCATAAAGAAACTCCCAGTCACACGCATGAAGTAATTGTATAAACCTGCAGTTGCAGAAACCAATTGTCTCCACTTATCATGATGCTCACAGAAACGTCCAATCAATCTCTGCAAAATGCTTTTCAGTGTTGACTCCTTTTCAGATTCAGATTGTGAGAGCTCTCCTAAGAACTTCTTAATATTTGGAGTCCAATACCTGTAGAAGCCCTGCATGTGGAAGGAAGCAGGTGGGAAAACAAATTCAAACTGAAGTTAGAGAAAGAAAGGAAATTCCAAAACAATCCTCAGTATGTCATTCATCATAACAAAAATTTCGGTCTCAAAATGCTTTGTTGTCTAGTAATACATTGATAGAAACTCACAAACAGATATAATTAGATATACATGACTTCTTGAATTCATGTTAATTTTGTTGCAGTACTAGCAGTATGTGATACAACCAAATGTAAAGAATGCTGAATAAGAATCGATGCAGATGCTCATAAAGATGTGATCCAGTCATATCTTAATATATATTAGCACATTAGAATTCAACAACCAAGTAATAGTAATTGTGAGATTTTACATGGTGAGATTCGAATACCTTCTGATATTAGAATAAATGAGAGGAGAAAGATATGATTGCCATTAATTAGTTGGTTAAATATCTGCTGCTTATTCAAGCCAGAGACAAAGTAACCACTGATTTTACTCCTAGCATCTTTTGCCAAATCAGCCCCATCATTGAACGAAGAAGACAAAGGGTTAAGTTCCAAAGGTTCAAGCATGAATATTAAACTGAGTTGAATATTCCGAATAAAAATGTACATTTACTAAATATTTGACAAAAATATTAGAAATCAATAATCATTGCCAGATTTAAGTTGTTCCTTTAAATAACAAAAGGCAATATTAACATGCCAAAATCAATGAACATGACACACCTAACCATTGTATAATAAATGTTATATTGCGTCATATATTAGCCAGTTACCTTTTTGGATGAACGCAACTCATAATCTCGAGGAATGCTCCCACGCAAATGTTCCGGAACTTCTAATAGATATGCCTCTTTCCCAACTGTGACGTACTTGATCTGTAACAGGTAACAAGATGACAGAACTTCATTATCTACTAAAAGAAGTAGTATGGAAAAAAAAGACCAAAATATTTCTGGAAGCTTCATACAGTTGTGTCTCCAAGTAACTTCCGTTGTTCCTTCAGGTGTTTTGTTAAACTAGACTCGATTTTCCTAACTTTTTTACAAGCACTATCATACTCTATATCTACTCCTTCATGGGGTATTATACGTCCGGAATTATTGGCTTCAGCCCAATCAAAGGCGTCCTTAAAATGTTTAAGAATTGAATGTGTGTCAGGAAGATCTCTACCTGCATATAATTAATAAAATTAAGAGGCCAAACACCATTTTGTGAAAAAACAAATGAACATTAAAACCAACAATACCAGGTGTTAACAAATCATGTAGTTGCCTAGACTCAACATTTTCCAAAATGACACCAAGTGAAGAACATGCTTGAGCCATCAATTCAAAGCCGCGTAGAGCAGATATGAACTCCTGAAGCTGCTTTTTTGCTGCATCCTCATATAATATTACTTTATTTGCATTTCTTCCATTAGCTTTGCTGCACAAAATAAAAATAAGCGCACACAGAAAATCATCAGAAGGAACCATTGGAAGGTTGTTTTACAATTCACAATGATGTATGACCTTTTCCTTTCTCAGGTATACCTGCTAGCAAAAATGCGTGCAAGCAATCGCTCCATGTCAGGAAGCCTGGATAATGCTTTTCGAAATTCCAGTGCCATAGGTTGATTTACGCCCTAGAAAGCAGATACAATGTCAGAATTCATGAGCAACAACAATTAGCAAGATTAGAGAGAACATACAAGAGGTGTAATTTCAGGCTGAAAACCAAAAGGCATTAGAGGCCTAGAAAAAAAAAAAATAAATAATAAGAGATTTTCTAAAACAAGAAAGTGAAGAGAGAAAAGGCTGCATCATATCAGGTAGTCATATGGTTATTTGGGTATCAGCTATACTAATTTAATTGCAGGTTCTACTTTTAATACGCAGCTCATTGACAGATGGACTTCATAAATGGTAAAATGGCGTGTGACTGATAATAGGCATCTTTCTTAGAATGAGTCATCAAACCATAAACTGCAAGATCTTGCTAAAGCATCTGTAGCTTGGGATTTTTCACAAACATCTAAAGTTGTGAATATAAATGAAAAGAAAGAAGATAGGGGTTAAGTTTTCAGTACAAATTATAGCAATAAGGATATGGACTTGTCAAGGAGGAAAACATAATTCCTTGAAACAAATCTTAGATACTCTATTTAAGATATCATACTTTCTATAAATGTTCCAAATTTATCCTCAAAAGAGTTTTGTTCTCATTCATAATCTAGTCACCTCAAAAAACAAAAAACATAAAACTGACTTCAAACCTCACTCAAGTAATTTGACTAAAAACTCAAATGCCTCCATTTGAAATTCATAAAGCCAGATGTCACCCATAAGAATAATTACCCTTTAAAAGCATTAGTTGTTCAAGCAAACAGAAACCTACCCATAAACCTGCTATAGCATCCTGACGGTCCTTGATAGATCCCAAATGATACAAGGGCCTTGCTACCCATGTTTTCAGCAACCTCTTCCCAAATGCTGTCACACAATGATTCAATTGCGCAAATAGTGTGCTTCAAGGAAATATATATATATATATATATATATATATATATATATATATATACACAAATCAGAATAGGGTCAAGGAAACAATAAGTTTGACAAATTTACTTGCATATAACAACTTTACCCTGAAGAGCCTCCATTTCTGTTATTCTCAAAGATCTCGAGGTTCTCCAGGGCAGCAGCATCAAGAATCATATATGGTTTTTGAGCAACATTAAAAAAATCAGAGCATGGAAGTAATTCAAATTTTGCAAATCTAATTAATGTCTCATCCAGGAAAGCCTGCTTTAGATAATAGAGAGTGCCTCCAAGAGCTGAAAGAGCTAAGCTTCCATTTTCTCCTTTATTTACTAGATCTGACAAAATTTCTGGCAGGCAGCCTGATTCATCTTGAAGATTTGTTGTCTCTGTATCTGTTTTATACAAACATCCCGAAGCTGCTTGGACAGTTATATGCTTGAAGATAGTCTTCACTTCATGAACAGTTTTCTCGGCATCCCAGAATTGTGAGAGGGGAATCAACTCGTTGACTAAAGGATTTCTCGTGTGTCTCAGCATTACTCTCTCAGTTTCAGAACTGAGCCCTTTTGTAGGTTTTATGATTTCTACTGGCCTCAGCTCAGATAACAGACAACACAACGAACTGCACTCCACATCATCTCTAAACTGGCAGAGGGAACAATCAAATGAAAAAGTAATACCAGGAAAGATAAGATTGTAAGACTGATTAACTACATTCATATATCCACAATACACCAAAACTCATTAACTAATACACAACATAGTTATTTAAAAAATCAATTCACCTGCCCAAGAATGATTCTGCTGGTAGCAATATCAACCATACAAATACCAAAAACTCGCTCAAAATTTTGATTTTCCAAATTCTGACATCTTTCAGTCACTGCCATTAGGTAAGAAGCATCAGGATTTGCAGTAAGTAATTCTCCCTCAGTTAGTGTTCCTCTTGTAACCACTGCACAAATTTCACGTTTCACAACCTGAACAGACAGGAAAAAAGTTTTGTCAAGACTCCAGACATAACAGATTCATAAGAAAATTGGCTAAAACATAATTTTTTTAAAGAAAAAAAATTCAAAATGTACAAATTTACATCAGCATCTTGGCTACCAGTCAATATTTTAGAATTTGCTTAATATGGACATATAATAAAACAGCTGAATCAGGGCAGACATAAAGTATACTCGAGCAACCAATTGCGGAGAAAGAAGTAGTTGTAAACAAACAGAAAACATTTCAGAGTTCTAACAAAACATCTACAGACCTTGTCTTTAGAACCTTTTTCTTTGCGACGAAGTTCCAGTTGTTCAGGTGTTTCTGTCTGCTCTACGACTAGAACTCGATAACCCTGCTCTGTCAAGGCAGCTCAAGTAAAAATTTCCACAAAGGACCACTGCTAATCAAAGAAATATCAGCGAAATGTGCTAACCTTTCTAGCCAGTTTCTCCACATTCATTGAGAAGTTCCTCTCTGGAAAACCACAATGAGGTTGTTCTCCCTATGGATCAAAATAGGAATCAAATACAGACTTGAGGCCAACTCAACTTTAATTGCAAATACTGACTTGAGGTCAAAATCTAAGAAATTAACCAAAGAGATATTCAAACAATCTAGCTGAGACAAATGAAAATGCCTCAGGTCAATATTTTCCCTTCTTCTTTTGACTAAATTGAGATAAAGGAAAGAATGAATGGTAGCATGGTAAAAAATTCCATAAGCATAGTACTTTAACCAATCAATACCTTCATGTATTGCAAACCTAATTCCTTAGCTCCCACATGGGCATCCATTTCAAAAAGCTCATAAAATTTTCCCATCTGCACCACAAAATTGAGATATTATGATTTAAATGTACTAAGGAAAGTGATATTGTGTTGACAATACAAACAGGTTCATTTACCTTAAAAAACAAAACCTTATCCATATGCTTTGATTTGAACTCCCACCATTGTCTCTGCAGATGAGAAGCAATGAAAACTGAAGCCAAGGACCTTAATTACTTTTAAACCTGACCTTGTCTGAAAGCTCTTACCTGGCCACCTGATAAGTTCTTTACAAAATCTGGAGGAAGGTACAGGGTCCTCGGATCATAATCTGCATCTCCAGGACGCCTCTGGTTTGCATCCTTCCGTTCTCTGTTTCAGTGCATATGTGAGCATGAATAAGTAAATTGCCCTTGAATGCAAAGCAATAACTGGGCATTTGTGCATGCAAATTCAGATGGATACCATCAATGTACAGAAAGGAAATACTGGATACTTCTTACTATTCATGATGCAATATGATTCAAACACATGAATGAAGACATGAACTAATAAGTATCAAGAGAGAATAAACTTACACTCCAAGAAACCAGAACTTCTCAGCTTCACGCAAGCTGAATTTTTCTGAAGCATCACTCATCAAGGTGCTACCAAGGCCATTTTCTGCAGTAAATCATGCTTAACTCAATATGAATGATATAAAATCTTATTGTTAGTTCTTAATCCAGTATTGGTGGTTTCAATATAGAAGGCAGCCCTTGTCATGTGAAGTATGAAGTATCTCATGTAAAAGGAGGATAAAACCACATAAACAAAGTCAAAAGAAAATAAAACATCTACTCTGAACATAAGGAACTAACTGGACTGCATTACAGAATCAATCTCAGTATCAGCAATTAATCCAACACACCCGGGTCTTATCATTGACTTCACCTATCCAAAGTGCTATTGCAGTATAAATGAAATTGCTCCACCCCTCCCCTCCAAAAACACAAAGACAAAGTGAAAGAGAAGGCCAAAACAAGCTTACCTCCTTTATTCTTCACTGGGTCCACAACTGAAACCTTGAAATCTCCTTTGTTCACATCAACGCTACTCTTGCTTTTCTTCCCGGAACCCAACTTTCCAGCTCTACTGGTCTTCCTTTTCCTCGATTCACTTCTCCCACCCTGCGTTTCTTTCTTGCCACCCTCCACGTCATCCTCTTCTTCCTCATCATCCAAATCTATAGACTCCTCCTCACTGTTGTCCTTCTCTAAATTCTTCCCCCGATCTTCATCACTAAAATCATCACCATCACCCCCGCCATTTTCCTCTTCAATATCACCAACATCTTTCATCTCTTCATCATCAATCACTGTCTTCTTGAAAGCCAAAGAACCCCGACGCAACCGTTTAAATTTCTTCACACTTTCCTCAACCCACTCGATCTTCTCCTTTCCTAAATCCAACATCTCCTCTTCAAAATCATCATACTGAACCAAATGCTTACCGCAATCGTCATCATAAGATTTAACGCAACCCTCGTACCAGCTCTTATCCAACGGCCAATAAACCCTAATCCTCTTGTCTAACACCTCTTTGCCGTAAGCCTTAGCGGCGGTTGCAGGTGTTGAGGGAGATGGAGAGGGCGTTTGGCCAATGACTAGAAGCGGTTTTCTGGTTTTAGAATCTAGAGGTGAAGGAGTAGTAGGGCTAGGGCTAGGGATATTGCTAGGGCTTGAAGATTTAGACTTAGGGTTAGGGTTAGATTTGGGGGTCTGTGCTTCGGAGAGTGTGGGAGTAGGAGGTGGAGAAGGAGAGAAGAAAGAGGTGATCTGACGTTGTGGATTGACCAGCGGTGATCTGCCGTTGCTTGGTTTACGCGATGGCGCCATTTACGTGGTTCTCTTTCTGCTGAGAGAATGACACTAGAGGAGGCAAATTAAGTGAAAATATGTACGGGGCAGCGACAGAAATGAAACAAAAGAGGTTGATACAATGCTGGTCGCTCAAGAGAGTAAGGAACTGAAGAAGAGAAAGTGAAGAAAGGAGTTTTTAGGCAGCAACTGTAACTTGGGATATGGCGGGAATTTAGTGGAAATTCCCGGCAAGTGTTTCGAGAATCGGCGTTCTTTGGCGGGAATTTGGGGCTTAATCTAGTGGGTCGTGTCGTTTAACGCTAAATGGGCTTGGATCTTGAGAAAAGAAGAATATACTGGGGTGACACTTTATCCAGTTAAGCCCAGTAAGATCTGTCTATTTCTGAACTGAACCCAACAACAACCTTACCGTTAGTTACACCCTCCCTAGTCACTTCTGCGGGTGCACCTGCCTCCACTTTCCACTGCTGTCCCCGCCGCACCGATCTCAAAGCTCTCCCTTATAATTTGACTGCTTTTGATTCTCGTCGTTGTTCTTTAATGGCTGCCCAATGTTTCTTACTCTAAAAAAGCCTGCCAATTTTTCAGTCTTGCTCCAACGCTGTGTAGAATCCCAACCGCAATCAACTTTCCATGGCCAAATCTACTCCGCCGAGAAGCTTCTCTCTCACGACGACAGAAAGAGAGGAGGAGAACAACGTGGAGGAGGGCAAGTGTGCCTTCCTGGTGGTAGCTCTATGCCCTTGTCTTGTTTGTTTTATTCTTATCCTCATTGTAGTCTCTATAATTCTCATTGTCAAGTTCCATTTCTTTTGCCACACTCCTCTCCGCTCTCTTATCTACAAGAAAAATTGCCACTAATTACCAAATCAAGATTTGAAATTTCATTATTGCCGAGTCTTTATGGACAAGGAAAAGTTGCTGAGTTAACTTCTAGGGGTTTTTCGTGCTTCACCGGGGGTGGAGTAGATTCTGATACTGAAACTGATGATAATAATGAGATTGATAACTGTGAAAGTGATAGAGAAGGTGCAAATGTAAAGTCAAGTGCGGATCCTGTGGAGGTCAATAGAGTATGCAAGGTGATTGATGAATTGTTTGCGTTAGATCGCAACATGGAGGCGGTTCTTGATGAATGTGGGATCAATTTATCGCATGATCTGGTCGTAGACGTATTGAGAAGGTTCCGTCATGCTAGAAAACCAGCATTCCGGTTCTTCTGTTGGGCAGGGCAAAAACAGGGTTTTGCCCATGATTCGAGGACTTACAACTCGATGTTGAGTATACTTGCAAAGACTAGACAGTTTGAGACTATGGTTTCAATGCTTGAAGAAATGGGTGAGAAAGGGCTTTTGACAATGGACACATTTTCAATTGCAATGAAAGCTTTTGCTGTTGCCAAGGAGAGGAAAAAGGCTGTTGGGATATTTGAGTTGATGAAGAAGCACAAGTATAAAGTTGGGGTTGAGACTATCAATTTTTTGCTGGATAGTCTTGGGAGAGCCAAGCTTGGTAAAGAAGCGCAAGCCCTTTTTGGAAAGTTGGAAGGTAGGTTTACCCCAAATTTGAGGACTTATACAGTGTTGCTTAATGGTTGGTGCACGGTGAAGAATTTGATGGAGGCAGGAAGAGTATGGAATGAGATGATTGACAAGGGGTTTAAGCCTGATATTGTTGCGCATAATATTATGCTTGAAGGGCTATTAAGGAGTAAGAAGAGGTCTGATGCAATCAAGTTTTTTATGCTCATGAAGGGTAAGGATCCATCACCTGATGCTTGGAGCTACACAATTTTGATTCGGGATCTATGCAAGCAATCAAAGATGGAAGAAGCAATAGAATATTTTGATGAGATGATTGATTCTGGGTGCAAGCCAGATGCTGCAGTTTACACCTGTTTGATCACAGGGTTTGGGAACCAGAAGAGGATGGACATGGTTTATGACTTGTTGAAGGAGATGAAAGAACAAGGTTGCCCTCCCGATGGGCGTACCTACAATGCTCTTATCAAGTTGATGACCAGTCGAAAAATGCCTGATGATGCTGCAAAAATATACAAGAAGATGATAGAGAGTGGCATTGAAACTACAATTCACACTTACAACATGATCATGAAATCCTACTTTCAGATAAGGAACTACGAAATGGGTCAAGTAGTTTGGGATGAGATGATTAGGAAAGGGTGTTGTCCTGATGATAACTCCTACACTGTTTTCATTGGAGGGCTTATAAGCCAAGGAAGATCAGGTGATGCTTGTAAATATTTGGAAGAGATGTTAGAAAAAGGAATGAAAGCTCCTCAGCTCGACTACTACAGATTTGTATCTGATTTCTCCAGAGCTGGGAAGCCCGATATACTTGAGGAGTTGGCCCAAAAGATGAAGTTATCTGGTAAGTTTGAAGTCTCCAATCTTCTTGCAAGTTGGTCTGTGATGATGAAAAAGAGACATTTGAGGAGAGATTTGGCCTAATAAACGCTATAACTAAGTTGTTGAAGACCAACATTACTCTGGTCAAAAGATGGAGGTTTGTTTGCTTTGTATATTTTCCTAGTTATTGCATCCTGTTTTTTTTCCCACCTTTTTGTTATGGTTTTAGTGATATGTCCCTTTTTGTGTTGTATAATTTTTCTTTTGATTCTAGTTTCAATTATGTAAAACTGTCATTTATAGTATGTGTTCTGCGTTCCTTTCTGCAAGTAATTGAGAGTTAATGCGTGTATATTTCATGGCCTGGTATTTTTAAGGATATTGAAGTGAATTTCCTGTCATCATAGACGGTTATATACTAGCATGATTTTGTGTGCTGGTTCTGTGGTCATCATTTTCAGGTCACCTGTAAATAGTAGAATCAAGAGTTCCTCTGGCAGTTATTATTTATAGCGTCAGTTTTGTCTCTGATGATTAGCTGTTTCTGCGTTTTGGGATCTTATGGTTATGGTTTTAGTAAGTGGACGCTACTTCAATTTGGAGATTTTATGAGCTCAAACATTAATCTAGGTACCCAACATTAAAATTGAAACTTTTATAAAAAATGGCAGAAGTATTTAGGCGGCCATTTTCATATAACATATAGTATCCACCAGGATCAATTGCCATATAACATTCTTGGAATTGAATCCCATTTACTATGCAACTTTAGAGATGAATTTGTATTCTGTTCAAAAATAATTTGCATTTACTTTAATACACTTAGACATGGTTCCTCCATCACAATTTACAAAACATTAGCATATCTAGCTTAATTTTGTAGTACTTAATTTTAAATAACAGACTCAATACTTAAAATTAAAATTTTTTAGTACTTAATTTTAAGGTATTTAATGATACTCAATTAATTAATTAAAATGATAAATTTAAATTTTTAATTTAAAGTATACGAAATATAAGAAGTGATTATATTTTTAATTTTAATTTTTACAATTTAAAAATTATATAATTTATATTATTCAACACAGTTTTACTATATATCATCTTAAAGTCAAAGGTCAAAACATTATAGGTTAAATTTCCACTGTCAAAGTTTTTTATTTTTTATTTTTAATAATTTTATGGCAAGATATGGTTATTAATTTTTTAATAATTGTTTCTAAAAATAATAATAATAATAATAATAATAATAATTAATAATTGTAAAAAACAAAATTATACTATTGATTTATAATTGCACATACATAATTAGTACGTATTTGGTAAACCATAATTATAGTTTAAATTAATTATTTTATTATATGTTAATTTCATTATACTCATTCATACCAAAGCCAAGAAACTATGGCCTATTAGTCAAGCCAAACAACTAATGTGCAATTTAGACATATGAAAAATGAAATATGTGTATAGTGATGAATGTCCAATTCTAAAAATTTCATTCCGAGTCATTTGTTAATTATATTACACATTCGATTTTTTTCTTGTTAAGGAAAACTATTTTATAGGAAAAAATTTGATCAAAAGTTGTAATCAAATTAAACCTTCAGCAACTAGATTAAAGACTCTATTTGACTTCCCTAAATAGAATTGGAAGAAAATAAGGCAATTAGATTTTACTTCCCTACATAAAATTTGTTAAATTTCGTCCCCAACCTCAAAAATTAGAAAAAAAAATAGAAAAGAAAAATCAAGCTTCCTCTTTAGTGTTGGAAAAGAAAGGAAGAATAGAGAGATTTTCTCCTAATATCATGCCTTTGAAGAACTAAAACTCTTGTGTCTTTTGTGAAGCTATGAGTTTGTGAATTCGAATTTACATCAAGTGTAACTAAAAGGTTCAATGAAGTTCACTTCTCTCGTGGCATCACGGCCTCTTTTCATCTTCATCCTTTTGGTAATTAGTACTACTCAACTATTTTTTTTTTTATTCATTATTTTGTGATTGAGGTTCGAACTCGCAGAACTTGTTGAATTCAAAACTATATATATATATAGTTATATATATATATATATATATTTTCTCTTTTATCACATATATCTTGTTTAATATGCAGACAATTGGAGTGTTGTTACTTCCCAGTGTATTGATCCCATGGTGGTATAAGATCATTCAACATATGAAGGCCAAGGTTGATTTTAATGCTCATATTTTGCGCTCTGGATTGCTTTCTGAAATTGACAATACAGCTAAATTGCTGCATCCAATAAACTCATCTGCCACTAATTTAGCTACAATTTTGTCTTCATCTCTCAATGGAACTGATCTTTCCCAGTTTGATATCCAAAATAAGGTTGGCTACCCATTCCTTTTTTTCTTTTTTTACAGTTAATTTGACTTGGAGTTTCAACTTGAAAACTCATTTCTTTTTGTCCATTCCCTAGGTATATATTATTTATTTTTAGCGGACTAGAGAGATAGACTTAATACATATGGATTGGACCTGATTCAATTACCTCAAATATATACATCTTAGAGGTCACAATTTCATTATTATAATTTTTTTTTTGCAGGTAGCTCCAATTTTATTTCAAGCATTTTCAATAATTCCTCACATATCACAGATTTCATATATTGGACTAGAAGGACCTTTTTTCGCATATTATCGTGATGGCAATCAGACTTTTGCAATGTACTCTATTTCTACATATTCTTCCAATTCAAGTGAGCCCATGAAATTTATTTGGTACAAGCAACTTGCAAATCCTCACACAGGAAAATTATATGGAGACACCATTAAATCCCAATTTCAAATTATGGCTAATGCAAGCTGGATTCAAGAAGCCTTAAATAGTGGTAATGGGTATGCTTCATTAGGAAATGGATGGAATAGTGGTCAAGATCTTCTATTTCTCAATTCTGTTAGTATACTTGGACAAGGGGTTATCTCTTTAGGGTTTCCAGTTAAAGAATTGGTCAATTTCTTTAATGGTATTGATCTTTTTGGTGGAAGTTTGTACTTGGCTACACAACATGGTGATGCTCTTAGAGATGGGTTACCATATACTCAAATGCTGGTAAATGGAAAATCAGTTTCCTTCAACTTATTGAAATCCAATGGTGACATTATAGAACATATTGGAGATGTTTTATGCTTACCCAACAATGGCATGCCAAAACCTTCCATTTTGAACATTGGGGAAACAAAGTATAGAGTGTACTGTTCTCAACTTGATATTGTGGGAGTGCAATCGGTATGCTTCAACTATTCATCATAGCAAATTTCGTTTCTTAAATTAATTAGATTTTAACTAAAGTTGGAACTTTAATTATAATTGATATAAACTTTTTGACCCGTGAAATTATTACCATAGCGATTTTTCACTCTTTTTACTGAAATAAATACTTTAAATGAAAGGCAATTAGTCTTTTCATCTTAAAATTTGTTGTCTTTTTTCTATCGCTGTACATAATTAGTCGTTATTCGGACCAAAAGTTGTCTAACTATATTTAGATTTCAGGTGTATGCATTGGCTTTCCCATACCATGGATTAGTGAGTACAGTTCACTGGAGCACAAAAGTTGCTCTCGTTCTATTGGTGGTAATGATTGCTGCTGTCCTCATCTCTATTCTCAGTTTTGTATTGTTAATGGTTAGGGCTGCAACTAGAGAGATACATTTGTGTTCAGCTTTGATAAAACAAATGGAAGCAACTCAACAAGCAGAGCGAAAGAGTATGAATAAGAGTCTTGCCTTTGCTAGTGCTAGCCATGATATTCGCGCTGCGCTAGCAGGCATTACTGGTCTGATAGAAATCAGCTATGAAGAAGTGTCTCCAGGCTCTGAATTAGAGACAAATTTAAAGCAAATGGATGATTGTGCAAAGGACTTAGTAGGTAAGCTCAATTTCAAAGACCTCTCTTAATTTATGTTCTTTTTAGTGGTTTTAACTATCAGTATTGACCCAGTCGTAACATTGATTACCACAATTTACTGTTATTTTTCTAGATAAATTCATGATAACAGTGACCATTACCCTTTAGAAAAGACATACAGAGACGCCTATACCACAATTGCAATTTAAAAGCATTTCCTTTTTAGTACCATAACATGTTAATAAAATCTACTATCCAAGGTACTGAAAACCACAATTTATTGGTTCAGGTTTATTGAATTCTATTCTTGATACAAGCAAAATTGAATCTGGAAAGATGCAGGTTGAATTGGAAGAATTCGATTTAGCCCACCTTATTGAAGATGTAGTTGATTTGTTTCATCCTGTTGGTATGAGAAAAGGAGTAGATATTATTCTGGATCCCTGTGATGGATCTCTTCTTAAAATTTCTCGGGTAAAAGGCGACAGGGGAAAGCTGAAACAAGTTCTTTGCAATTTACTGAGCAATGCTGTTAAGTTTACTTCTGAAGGGCATGTATCAGTTCGGGTATGGGCACAAAAACCCAGTTTAGAGAACAAAATAATTGCTTCCAATCAGAAAGGTTTCTGTAAATATTTTTCATGCTGGTTTACTGAGAACAGAGAAGATAATGATGTGGAAGCTATGAATTCAGTGAAGCAGAATCCAAATTGTTTGGAATTTTTTTTTGAGGTGGATGATACAGGCAAAGGAATTCCAAAAGAAAAGCAAAAATCAGTCTTTGAAAATTTTGTTCAAGTCAAAGAAACAGTTCTTGGACAAGAAGGCACTGGCTTAGGGCTTGGAATTGTTCAGTCTTTGGTATGCAAATGCAATTACTTCTTTTTACTAATTTCTATTTGGTAATTAGATGATACACATTGATCTAATATTCTAATTCTGCTTCAGGTACGTTTGATGGGTGGAGAAATTGGAATTGTGGATAAAGAGAGCGGCAAGAGGGGAACTTGCTTCAGGTTCAATACTTTTCTTGTTACATCTGCTGAGACACCTTCAATTAGTAATACAAGGGGTGGCATTGAAATAGGAAGTGACTCCATATATGATACTGTTGGAGCCCCTATTCCTAGCCTCACTATTCACGCCTCCAGTCCCCGATTATCCATTCTCAGTTCTAGTCCCAAGCTTGATGGATCTCATGTTGTTCTCTTGATTCAAAATGCAGAGAGGCGAAAAATTGTGCAGAAATTTATGGAAAGCTTAGGGATAAAAGTATCGGCTGCAAGTAAATGGAAACGCCTTCATTCTACTCTAACAAAGATAAAATCCAAGCAAAGTGTTTCACCTTACAGCTCTTCAGGAAAATCAGATTTCGGTTTGAGGAGTGAAATTTCTAGCAGTAGATCAAAAGATGTTCCTCTAAGTGCCTTGGATGGGATAGAACAAAGACTACCTTCTCATAGAAGTAGCAACATTATTCTTAGAGGTGCTCCAAGCTTTATATTGCTTGTCATAGATGCTAGTGCAGGACCATTTCAAGAACTCTATGGAGTTGTAACTGAATTTAAAAGGGGCCTTCACCGAGCTTGTTGCAAGGTTGTTTGGTTAGATAAACCAACTTCACGTAGCATCAATCCTAGAGGCCTCGAAGAGGACTTGATTGATCCTGATGATGAAATTTTGCTGAAACCATTTCATGGATCTCGCTTATATCGGATAATTAGACTTCTACCAGAATTTGGGGGTAATTTGCAATATGGAGTTTCATCTGCTAAAACCAAAAAAGAACGTACAAAAGGAGGTGAGAAAGCGGTTAAAGATCCTGCTTCATCATCTGCAATGCATATTCCTACCCAAAAAAGATCAGCAATTCCTTCATCTTATGGACCCTCGCTCCATGAAGAGGATATACTTGCAGAAGGCAGCTTAAGGAGGGAGAAACAGAGGAAATCAAAACACTATCCAGCTCCAAGATATTTGGTTGGATCCTCAGAGATAGAAGAAGAAGAATACAGTAACCAAAGTAGCGACAAACCCTTGCATGGAGTGAGACTCTTGGTAGCTGAAGATAATCATTTTTTGCGCAAGATAGCCATGATTAGTCTTTCACGGCTTGGTGCATCTGTTGAGCTCTGTCAAAATGGAGAGGAAGCTGTAGAACTAGTCCGACTCGGTCTACAAGACCAAAGGAGAAACGCAGCCTACTCCACATCACCTTATGATTATATATTAATGGACTGTGAGGTAAAGACTATATGTGACTTCTATATGGTATGATGAATAGTCTTCAAAATTAAACTGCATATTTGAAGAAGCTAAATCTAAAAACTACTGATAATTTACTAAATTCCTGTGTTACTCTAACAGATGCCAATAATGAATGGATATGAAGCATCAAGACAGATAAGGAATGAGGAGAGATGTTATGGCATTCACATACCCATCATAGCATTAACAGCACATAATTCAGGCGATGAAGGCGAGAAAGCTAGGGAGGCAGGAATGGATCTCTGCATGCACAAACCGCTAGAGAGGGAACCTTTGCTGGAAGCCATTAGATGCTTAAAGAAATAAATGAAAGCATAATTTAGTGGATATTATATCTCATATTTCTCTACTTTTTTATGCTTCTCTTTTTATAACTGCTAGCTATAGGAGTAGCATTTCATAGAAGTTCTGTACATCAAATGCAGGTAAAATAGTAAATGCTTTTCTTTGCAAGTTTTGCCCTATTGATTTATTATGGCTAATTGCAAGTCCATTAATTGAATGGATATAATATAAGTTAAAGTTTAAACTGATTTGAATATTACCTATTTTTTTAATTTATAACCCTTTTCTGGCTGCTTATAATAAAATCTTAGAAATGACTACTGTTTTTAATCAAGAGATGCTATGCTAAGTTTCAGTCCCTTGTACCACAGGAAAAACACCCGTATTTAAATTTCAGTACACACTCCAGACAGTATCTGAAAAATATCAAGCATTAGAAACCATATAAGCTTTTAATTACAAGAAATAGCTATTTTTATAGGCAGGTGTTGTATATCATCTATAAATTTATATATTTTCTTTAATTACAAGAATATGAAAGCATGATATTATCATGCTTTGTTTTCGTTTCTGAACTAGGATGTTACAGCAAGCTTAACCCATAAGATTAGTCATTACCTACAGATAAGCTTCTAGATTGAAAAATAAAAAAAAAATAAAAAAAGAAGAAGAAGAAGAAGAAGAAGAAGAACTGGTTAGCTGTTGTGATTTTATTCAAGAAAAACACAAAGGAAGGAGTGAGAGAGTTGGACCAAAGCATTTGCATAAAGACTAGAAATTCAGAACACAAATCACATATTGATACAAAAACTATAAAACTAATTAAAGCTACAAGGAATATGTAGCAATTCATCTGACAGAACAACCTAAATTTTAGTACTAATATTTTGCCCAAGGCAATTAGAAAATAGAGAAGCTTTCCATGGATGTTACCAGATCTTATCCCATAACCAGGGAAACTCAAGTAAGTTTTGTTTTCTTTGATTTAACATGAGGCTTCTCAGGGATTTCTTCATCATCATCTGAAGAGCTTTCGACCAATTCATCAGGTACATCATTAGGAACATTATGTTTCGTGATGAATTCCTTCAATATGTTCATGCTTTTCTCTTTCATAGAAACCAATTCCTCAGAGATGGTACTGCCCTGGCTTGCATCAATAGAGTATGTTTCTGACCCAAGTTTAAGTGTTGCTTTGACACGAGGCGGCCCAACAGCAATTCCACCATGAGCTTGAGCCTCCATTGTAACGGTGGGATATC
Source organism: Aleurites moluccanus (assembly GCA_948193065.1). Classification (NCBI taxonomy): domain Eukaryota; kingdom Viridiplantae; phylum Streptophyta; class Magnoliopsida; order Malpighiales; family Euphorbiaceae; genus Aleurites; species Aleurites moluccanus. The sequence goes on along the minus strand of CANXYC010647726.1, from coordinate 33,103 downwards.
TGCATATTTTTAAACACTTAAGATATTATGGTAAAAAAATAGGTTCAATTGGGGAAGGGGAAAAGAAAAATACCTCAATGCCATTGAAATAAAGCACAGATATGGCATAAACTATAAAAATTTAAAATTGGAAATACATCAGAGAAGTAAAACTGATAGGGTCAGGGTTTACAGATAACAGTTGGCCAAAAATGCTTACATGACCAGTTCTAGAGCTTCAAATAATAAATAGAATCCCATTTCCAGTATTTCATGAAAAGAAAAATAAATTATCCAAAATAATCCGTATAAACTCCTAAAAATATAAGAAAATCATATGGGTAATAAACATTAGCACTTGCAGTATATACTAATTCCTTAATAAGCCACCATTAAACAACAATTTGCAACCGAAAATAACAAAAAAAAAAATTCAAGCAGGAGAAATAGGAGGAGAAACTAACCGACGACAGGCGGAGACTCAAGACAGAGGAGTTACTCGCAGAAGCAGGACGGCGGATTAGAACTAGAGGTTTTTATTTTATTTTATTTATTTATTAATTATAAACTTTATTTGTTTTTACAAGCCCCTGTGTTTTCTCAACAATGCACCTGTAAGTTTCTAAATTACAATTTTGGCCTTCTAAGTGGTAATATTTCTCATTTGTGGGATGAATACAATCTTTAATTAAGTATTGAATTCAAAATTAAAAACTAACAGTTGAAATTATACTTAAATTGGAGTTGGAGAGTAATCATTGTAGGTAGAAAATAGAATGAATGCGTGGGATCAGGCATGAATTGAAGATAATTTTTGTGGAAAAATCTTTCCCTTTTCGTCTTTCCAAGCTATAAAATCTCATGTCTTTGCAAGATATTTGGTTTGCAGGCAACATACTATGATGGACAAACCAATCACTTGTGTAATACATAGAGTTGCCTTCCAATCAGGGAAAATCAATACAAGAGACACATTTAGAGTGATTTCTCCCTATAAATAAAATATGTTCACCCATGCTTTGCTTCCTAATCCGCCTTGGAGGATCACTAGATTCATCTAGTTCAAAAACTATGAATTTCTTGCTACAATCAATTACAAAGACCCTTGCTACCAGTAAAAGTTCACCAAAGGATGATTTTACCAAATATATGCGATCCCAATTCCCTTTTCTCCGTTGTTTTCAATTTCAAATAGAAGATTTATTGCAGGGACGGAGATAGTCTTGACACAGGTAAGTCTAAACCATCTCAGTCCAAAAAAATTATTTAAATTTATTGAAAATTTTTCATATGATCCACTAAAATTTAATTTTTTATATAGTCTTGATTTACCTAAAATTATTTTTTAAAAAAATTTCATGTCTAGATAAAAAAATTTAAATCTCAATCCATCCAAAAATAAATTTCTAATTCGTTCCTAGTTTGCTATATCCACAATGAGAGGTTATCAGCATTACTAATCTCACATATAAAAGGTTCACTGTCATAGGAAATGGGCATACCATTTTCCCTGATAAAATATCATATAAGTTATAAGTAAAGGGCTAAAGTCCTTTCTTCCACTTGCTCTTCTACTTCTTCATCATCATCTTCATAATCACTGTTAACTTCATCCTAGCTATCCTCTTCACTTTCCATGTCTTCCTCTTCCTCGTCACTATGCTTGGTGTTATCTTCTATATGCACATATTCATAAATGCGTTCCTCCTCAAATATGGTCTTAGTTCCTATCGACATATTATACCATTAAATCTATCAATCAATTAATTCTAACAAGATGTGCTGGCCTATACTTAATAAGCTTTAGAAGACATATGAGGTGCAGTGCCATGAAAGGAAAAGATCCAGCTATTCGCACTCTCCTGCGGTCTCACGTCAGAGCATTTTAAATGCTTTATACAAGTAGTAAACCACATAGTATAGTTCTTGTTGTTAAATGTCGATAATGAGACAACAAAACTTAATCCGGAAAACAATCTTCTTTCCCTATGTTGAACGAAGCTGGAACCATTTTGTTGTTGGGAAGAGATTCTTTGATGAATCTAATTCATTATAAGCTCATTTGAGTCGGTGCAGATTCAATTGTCATTTAATATAAATTAAGTACTCCCTTAGTCTTTTTATGCTCTAATTTTTTTCATAAAAAAAAAAAAAAAAAGAATACTTTAGTTTTAGTCTTTGCTTTATTTCTCATATATGTCATTTTACAGAAAGTCTGCCTTATTATCTCCCCATCAGAATAAAAAGAAAAATATTTTAGCCTTCCTTTTTATTTCTTTTCATAAAAAAAAAAAAAAAATAGAATTGAGACAATTTAATAATTTATTTTTTATAACGTTATTAATCCGTGTACCAGGATCAAATGTTGCGAAACGAAGGCAGTATTATTTGAATGTAACATTCTATCACTTGCCGAAACTTTGGTTTTACAGTTTAAACATGTTATAGGCCCATCATTTCTAGTGAGACCCTCCACCAAATTCATAGAAATAGCAATAACAAAGAGAAACAAAATAATGGGCATTTCTGTTGAATAAGATTTATTACACATTGAAAATGTTCAATCAAGCAAACGAAAATGGGGCAAAATTTTAAAAAACAAAAAAATTAAAGGTCAAAAAATTAAAAGAAAAGAGAAAGGTAACAGCTTAGTATCAAATGATTATGAGAAGTGTATGCCGGCCATATTGAACCGAGAGAGCAGGTATAAGAACTCTTCTTGTGCGAGTTTAGAGGACCTCTTCTCATAAAAGTCTCTCTCTTTCAACACGTTTAAAACTTTTTCTTTGAATTCAGACACCTCAGTATCTGCACTACCATCCTCCACCTCCATTTCGTCATCAGTTTCATCATCCAAATCCATGCTCTGATCCTCCTTATATTCCCCTAGTCCAGAAATATCCATTTCGGCATTGCCCACGGAACCATTCTGGGAAGGCTGTATTGCCTGCAGGGTCTTGTAGTTCTTTTCCAGCAAAGACAACACATTTTTCATCCTGAAAATCGAACCAAGAGTCTTGTTCTTTCGAATAAAACAAATTCTTATAAATCCATCCCATTCCTTAGGATTCACTTGGGGACGTGGTTTCCTGGGTTCAATTCGGACGACAGAGGAATCCACTTTTGGTGGAGGCCTGAAATTATTCTTTCCAACTTTGAGGAGATGGTTGACTCGAGCATAGAGCTGGGTATTCACAGATAGACGGCAATACAGAGTGTCGCCTGGTTGCGCAACAAGTCTCATTGCGAATTCCCTTTGGAACATTATGATGGCACACCGAAAAGAAGGTTGGTGATTCAGTAATTTGAATGTGAGGGGAGAGGAGATTTGATAAGGGATGTTGGCCACACATATATCAAAATAGGGAAGATCAGTCTTAAGCACATCACCTTGAATCACCTGTCGAAATCAAAATTTCACATAAAGTTCTTAGTTTAAATTCATCCCATGAAACTAAACAATCAACAAAAACTAGAAATGCCAAATAAATACTAATATAGGAATTACAGAGTGACAAATGGAAAAGAAAATTTACCCTCCAAATTCTCAAAATTCTGTAGCTGAACCCAAGCAAATTACATAAATTTCATTTGACATTTTATCAAGAGAAAAAATTTTAAAATTTAAAAACAAAAAAATAAAAACCATACCTTTAATCGATTAGAAAAAGGGGTACCCTGAAACCGGCGCTGGAGCTCGAGAACCATGCGGGAGTCAAGCTCAACAGCAATAACCATTTTTCCGGCTTCTAAAAGCTTCTTTGTAAGATTTCCGGTTCCAGGACCGATCTCGAGAATAACATCGGTGCTCTTGATTCCTGATTTTTGGACTATGGTTTCTACCAGTAAAGGGTTCTTGAGGATGTGCTGCCCCTTCGATTTATGAAACGATATTCCTCCTTGGTAGTGGTTCGACGGTGCTCGTGAAGGTTTTGGCTTCTCTTTCTTGATCTTGCCGCCGGCCATAATGTTGATTTTGACGATAGCCGATGTGGTGGCGGCCAAAAGAGCGCGAAACGTGGTTGATTGATGTTAGGGTTTTATAGTTCCGGTACAGAGTTTTTATAAGGATGACATTGTTTGATTTTAGGAATGTGTGGCATATTGTACCTAAGTAGAATACCCCTTCTACTCATTTAATTTATTTTTAAATTTATTTATTTAAAATTATTTAATTTTTTTAACTCATTAAAAAATATTATTTCATTATACATTTTTATTTTGGCGATTTAAATATGTTTTCTATATTTAAAAAATAATGATTTTTAGTGTTGTTTTTTTATTATCAAAAAAGAAAATCCATTATAGACCTATTATCTAAAAATATATACATTTATTTAATTTCAACGTACATTTTTTTTAGAATTATTAATTAATAAAATATCATATCAAAGAAAAGGAAAATTTTCAATATATTCACAAGATTAATATGTTTTAGTCTGATAATAAGATAAATTTAATTTAAAAGTAGATTTTAGGCTTCAATTTTATATTTTTCTTTTCAAAACTAAAATGAAAAAAAAAAAGAAAAAAGAATATTGTATTTTTAAAAATTATCAATCTTAACTTTTTACAAATATTATTTAGCTAGATTCTGAGTAAATATAAGTAACAAATATGAATTGGAACAATCTCAAGTAAAAAAATTATTAATTGGGTACAAATTGAAGTAATATAACTTTTTTATAGGTATTTATTTCTTGTTATTCTTAATAAAATAAATATATTAGTAATAAAATATTTATACATATGAGAGTGTTGATTATTTTTTCTCTGTATTTTATAATTTACTTAAATTATTAGCTTCATCGTTTAATCTAAAACCATGTTTATCTTCATTTTTTTTATTTGAAAATCATAAAGTAAGAATTATTTATTTCCAATTCCACTTATTTTCTAAAACGATTCTAACACATTTGGTTGCGTTCTCATTTTGAAGATAAATCCCGATTAGAGTTTACAGATAACTTTATGTGAGCCAAAACCCATTAAATTAAATGAAAAATTGAATATTTAGTATTTATTTGTAAACATGATTTTTAAGTGAAAATATTGTAATAATAATATTTTTATAAGAATTATAAAAAATAAATTTTGATAAAAATTGATTTTGATATATAATATATTTTGACATGATTAATTCTAACGTATAAGTTCTGAATGCATTTCAAGAACACAAACAAATAGAAATAAAAAACTAAAAAATATTTTTTAAAAAAATATTTCGTACTACTTTTTTTAATTATCAGGTAAAAAACCCTTTAAATGTATATTAATATAGAGAAAATAATTGTCTTATGGGGAGGATTGAACATTTCTAACTGAGAAGAATTGGGGAGCATCTATCTCCTTGCATGTCAAATACAGAAGGCATTTTTACTGTGCGCTTATTAGATAAGAATAAATATGAGAGAGTCAAATGTGCAAACTAACAAGTGACTAAATTAACCTGAAATCAGTTCATTAATTGAATGGTTAAAAACCGAAGCGAAGATTGTATTTTCTTTTCTATTTCGAAGACTTTAAATGTGAGGCTATACATTGAGAGAAACTCATCAGATCCATCAAACCTCCCATTTTGACATGGATTACAATAACTCCCTTTTGTAGGGTATCTCATTGCTCTTGTGGCCAGTTAAAGAGGATTCATTTTACAAAAATTGGACCAGGAGCATGAAAGGTGAAACGTGAAAATTTTAAAAGAGAAACAAGAAAAAATATATATATATATATTTTCACAGTTTTGACAGTTTCCTGGAATACCAATCAGATAGCCGCCTCATCTTGTTTGCTAGCTCAGCATTTTTTGCGAAATAAGATTGAGCATTTTCCATCATAACACTTGTGTCATGCTTCACTGCTTCTAAGCTCCGGTAATACTTGTTTTCTAACCTTGACCGGATAATTTCAGGACACAGAGGAACTGGAAACCTGGGAGAATCCAGGCAGCTAAAAGATTAGTCTACTAGTAAATTTCTACCTCACTGACAAATTCAAAGCTATTTTCAAATCATATGGAGAAGATAAAAATGCTACTGGCTTGACTATTTCCATGTTTCTATACAAACTGCATATCCTATTCCAAATGATAAAGGGGTGCAGTACTGTATTTGCACGCCTTGACAGTGGAATTATAATGGCTGGTTAGGCAGGTAATAACCATTAAAATTCCTAGCAAGGCACATTCATAATTCTCAGAAACTACTAACAGAAGTTGTTTCCCGCATAATTACTACGATTTTTTTTATTTGATGAATTCCATGACCTTCCTAGGCCAAAATTTTCACATGCATAACCAGAGAAAAAGGGGAGAGATGAGATTAGAAGAAGTCACAAAACATAGATACCTGTTAAAGAAATCCAATTTCTGAGAAGCTTCATTCAATTTTTGGATTCCATAATGATCCTGAGATAATTAGAGAAGAATTAATCAAAACCACGAGGAAAAACCTTTCGTTATGTCAAATCAACTTCACTTTTAAATGCAAATTTCTTATAAAATTTGACAGAAAGAGGAGTTCAAAAGAGATACCTGATTTCTGCTCACTGACTCTTCTAATCTATCAAAAGAAGAAAGTAGCTTTTGGCTGATCTCCAAATCAATATGAGGGGGTTCCCATGTCACTTTTGGATCATACAGTTCCCAAGGACTGTGTCGATGGGTTTCATGGGTATCAGTATTGTAGCGGACCGTATATCTCTCCCAAGGACTATCAGGAAATTCATTAAATTTTGCCTCTGAAGAAAGAATTCTACCATCCCACCAACTACCGTCTTCCCCATTCTCATTCCTCCACCATACTTGGCATTTATCCCTGTGGGTCCAATTTCTACTTATAGCAGCATCAAACCGAGTTTTCTCAACAACAAAATCAGGAAAATTGATCAGGTCAGGCAGGGTCAACTTGAATGATTTACCACATGCACGAGATGAAGGATCTATAAATCTGAGTATGATTTTACAGCAGCTATCCCCAGAACCTGGACATGGGGCATAATCAAGGCCTTCAACCTTGCAAATTTCCACAGCGCTAAGGTGTCCCATAATTGAACTCCAAGGACCTTTTTCTAGTGAGTTAGTTGATTCAATATACTCTTGATGACCCTGAAATAACCAAAAGCGAAAAATAAATAGTCAAAATCATAAATAATGGATGCAAATCTCAAAGATCAGGATTCAAAGAAACAAAAACCATGAATCAAGAATATACCTGTCTCAAATACACTACTTCATCACCTAGCTGAGGGATGTAACGATAGCCGTCCTCATGTTTTGACAAGATCAGCCATGACAGTTTTCTTTCAGGGAAACTTGGATTTGTTGAAATCAAACATTTCAAGCTATTATCAACTCGCCTGTTTCTAGTAGACCTTGATCTTACTGTATTTCTCGAATTCAGTACCCTTTCTTCAGGTAGGAGCTTAATACCATGATTATTTGATGTCCCCACCAATTCATGACCCACTTTCACCCTCAAGTTAAGCTTCGCATCATTTGACTCCCTTGAAGTTGCCTTCATCTTCATTGATCTTGTTCTACGTATAGCATCTGAAGCATTTTCTTCCATACCATTATCCAGATCTTCTAAACCAGCCCTGGTCTTATGTGACTTTTCCCTTTCGTGAATATTGTATAAAGAAATCGATCTGCTAGAACTTTCACATTTTTCTAGTACTCCCAAAAGTTGATTTTGCTCTGGGTAAGAGGGACTTTCAGACACTACATCAACTGTATCTTGATGCAAATCATCCACTGTTCTTATAGATGTATGGTTGGAAGGAGTTTGTGGGTCCCCCAAAGTCCCTTTTGTTCTTATTTTTAATCTTGTTAACTTAGGAGGATGATTTTCTTTCACTCCCTGACAAGGGCTTACACCAGAATATTCACTTGCTTCCAGTGAATCAAAATTTCTGCATTTATCAGATTCAGACAATTCTTCGTCTCCCTCATCAGGAGCTGTATTGCAAGTGCTTGCAGAAGCATCATATTTTGAATGGAGATCAGCTAGTGAAGATGACAGAAATGTCAAAGATCTCTGTATAACACCTGAAGGAACAGGCTCTTCAATTCTTGTACCATCTCGATCCACTTCAAACTGTTTTTCACCCCTGAAATACAACATGCCTCCATAGTTACAGATTCTGTCATGAATGGATGTGTAAATATGAATATAAATATAATTTCAGGTTTAACATACCCATTAACATCAATCTCGTTTTCTTTGTCAGCATCACAATTGAATCCAATCAATGCATCAGGTGGCATCAAATCTCCTAATCTTGAATACTTAGATGTGCGGGTCTTGACCTCTCCCCATCTGATTTTGCTTCCATTTTCACTTGCAGATACACCTATGTTGTTGTCAACCTTTTCAGGATACCCTGTACCAGTAATATGAACACTATGCTGGGTTTGGGATCGCTCCTCACCAAACACATCTAAAGAAGACGGCCCTAGATTTTTGGAGCTTACGTCAATCCCAGTTTCTTGAAGAGGTCTGGAAGATAGATTCATCCGATCAACCCCTCTATCAACATTGGTTATGCTGTCTTTTGGAGACATAAGCTTCTTAGTATCACGCAATGAAAACTTCAAGACTAATTTCTTCCTATTTCCAGCATCTGATTGAGATTCAGAGAGTTTGGGAGTTTTGGCTGTATTTTCTTCTTTTGTTTCTTGCATATTCTGCATGTATTTATAAGATATGTTGTTCTGGATGTTTGAATCTTGCAGTCTTGATTCGCTACTGGATGAATCATCCTCAGAGTCATCTTCATCATCTCCATCTGTAGATGTTTCGGTAATTCTGGAGAACATATTTAGAGCATTGCGTGCTGCAACACGCTGAGGTCTCAATGACTTTGCCTTTGAAGATTTCCTGTTAGTGACTTTCCGGCCATTTTTTAATTTCTTAGCTCCAGTACTTCCAGATATTGATCCGTCTCGCTCATTCAAATTCCTCTTCTTGACACGCCTTCCAGAGTGCTCGACCTAGAGAGCAATAACATCAGTTTCATTTCGTTCTTTTTCATTTTTACTTTTCCCAATAAAAAATAAAATAAAAAATGAGAAAAAAAGATGAGAAAAATGGATTGATATAGGTGAAGCACCGTTTTAGTTTTGTGTTTGCTTCTTCTTGATCTGCGAGGGCCATCTTTCTGACCATGTTCACCGTCACTGTCTTCCATACTACAATCTGGATCACTGGCAGAGCTGTAACACAGACTACCTTGCTCACCTTCACTGGTGCATTCCTCTGGGACATTATACTCTGAGTCACTGTCATCACTTATGACTTCATTTTCTGGTTCCCAGTAAATGGCATCTATAAACTCTGGCAGTGGTTCAATCATTCTATCCAAATCTTCCAAAGGAGGCATTTGATAATCTAGACCTAAACTGAAATCTGGACCAACAGCGAATATAATGGATGGAGGACGCCACTCAATGCCAAGAGCACCAAGTCGTCTTTGCTGGAACATAGTCTGATAAGGTTCTGGATATGGAATCATACCTAGAATATCCAATTGAACCATAGTTTCAAATCTATTGCATCAGAAAAACATCTAAATTAATCTGGCTTAAGTAATAAACATACTGGAATCACAAAGAGGATCTTGAATATTCCTACGATGCGGAGGAAGCTGTGTCTCCTGCATAAATTATCTCAAGTTAACAAATAGAACAAAATATAAGCCATCAAAAGATCTGACCCCTAATCAAATGCTTAAGTTGAAAAGAGACAGAAGACCGCAGATTGCTATAAGGAAACTTCTTTTAAAAAATAATTTATTTTTCTTATTAACAGTTTATCAGTCATATTTTCTATTTATAGAAGTACTAGATAATTGGGGATTCTAAATCATTTGGGGTTTTTATAGTAGATGCGATTTTGCTTTTTGCTAAAAGGAATATAAGAGAGGAAATATTAGAGAAATCTATTGGAGACAAACCCCACATGAGCTGGTTTCCTTGGAGGATTTACCACCTCCAATAGTTCAAAATCCTAAAAATCATTATATTTCTTATCAATTCTATTAACCCATAAATTATACTTTAAATTGTCTGACACAAGATTAATATTGCAATGCAATTCATCTGTACCAACATAAGATAACAATCAGAAATGAATTGTGAGTTTTTTCTTTTCTTCTTCTTCTTTGTCTGTACAGTAACCCAACATTGACCATTACATAAGCATAAAAGTGGCAACAAAGGAAGTAATAACAAATGGGTGCCAACCTGATCAAGAACATTTCCAGCAGGATCCCTGATAAGGGGCCGATAATCTCCAAGGAAGAACTTCAGAGAAACGTAATATAAACAGCAATCAATAAACTGCTAATGTAATATAAACAGAAAGCAATAAACTGCTAAAAGACTACTAAAATAATCAGGAGAATTTCCCATACCTGATCATATTTTGCATCCTTTTGGGACTCCCCTTGGCCTGTGCTTAGCAAATGTACCTGGCCAACATCATCTGAAAGAACTATTGATGTTCCATCCCTACAGAAGAGAGAAAATATCTTACCAAAAAAATGGGTGGAGGGTGGCTAACTAAAAGACACCATTATAAGAATCCGAGAAGAAAGAGGTAAAAAGGGGGAGATGAAAAAATGAAATTGAAAATGCATTGACACATTTCTGACATTTAAAGTTCCCAGCAAAGAGTAACACTGGTGAAGAGTGAAGAGTTGAAAAATGTCAAACTTCCCAATAACATTTAGCGGGTAACAAGAGAAGCAGGAAGAAATGAAGCACTTAGCAGTTAACACACAATCAAGAGGTATATCATTCAAACCAATGCTCATATATAATACCTCTGCGTTAATAATAATAATATAATAATAATAATAATGACAATTATATATATGAGCACAAGAGGTTCAGCCTGTCCAGGAAACTGAAATTCAATGAACATTTCCCAGTGTAAAAAACCCAAATAAGTGATGGTTAATATCAGTGATGACTTTGTGTCTGTTTGGCATTGTGATTCAACTGCTTTTGTAGTATTTAGAGAAAACCATGGTTTGGAAACCTAGATTTTTTAGCTTTTCCAAACCATGGTTTACTAACTTAGCTAAAAAAAAAAATTTAAATTGAAAAATGTTGGAGTTAAAGATCCTACATTGAATAATAACAAAATATATAAAGGACTTATAAGTGAGTGGATGTTGGATCTAGCACAAGCCAATTGATTTTGTGCAAATGGGTTCCAACATTTGCCCACTTACAAGTCCACATATGTGTGTGTCCATGGAATTTAACATAGTATCAGAGCTAACTCTATACTCCCTCAGTTTGTACTCTTCCGTCAATTCAATAGTAATGTGTCAGTAAGGCCCGACATACATATGAATTTAAAATCTCTCGGTCATCTGTTATCTCGGTTATCGCCTCAATAACCATGTGTCAGTAAGATCTGACACATGTGTGAATCTAAAAAATCTAAAAAAATCATATGTTATCTCTATCATCTGCCCTCAAATATGTTGCATCACGTGCTAGTTAAGAATCTAGCACATGTCAAGAGAGGGTGTTAGAGTTAAAGATCCCACATTGAATAATAACAAAATATATAAAAGACTTATAAGTGAGTGGATGGTAGACCCAGCACAAGCCAATTGGTTTTGGACAAATAGATTCCAACATTTGTCTACTTATAAGTCCATATATGTGCAGGTCTATGGACTTTAACAAAAATCAACTCTATATTCAATCCCAAACGGAGCCTGTATGTTTAGGCCTAGCATGACATGTCAAAACCCACTCACCTCCTCAAGCATTTAACATCAATGAAACATAGGCCTCATTTGGCTAAAATGTGTTCGTTTCCAAGCAAGTAACTTCCTGAGAAGTGTTATTTCCTTGGTACTTGTTAACTAGGAAGTTGTATATTCTAGCTTTTGTTTTGCACATTCTTTCCCAAGAAGTATACTGATTTCATGTTTGGTTCACTCATGAACTTCCTAGGATATGCAGCAAAGTACAATAATACACAACTTATTAACACAGACTTATTTTAGGAAATTTCTTTTCACTTCCCTAAGGAAGTTGAACCTAACTGACTTCCTCCACCCCCACCCCCGAGTAATTATTTCATCACAACTGAGGAAGTTGATTGGTCAAAGGAAGTGCAAGTTCCCCTTAACTCTACACTTCCTTACAATCAAATATGCTGATTTGGCCCACTTACTGAGCTAACTATTCGTAAAATGATCAAGGCTTATTTCAGATCAGGAATTCAGAGAAACTGTTCAAACAGAACACAGTTACTAGGATGGAAGCACATCAGACATCAATAGGATTGCAAGTAAACTTTTGTTCCCCACCTTTTTCTGTAACAATACCTCCATTTCTCAAAACTTCTAACCATTTCTCAAACTTCCTTTAGAATCTAACTCAAAATCAATCATAGAATAATCGCTCAGTTTACTAATAAAGCAAAAGATTATACATTTTTTTCCATGTGGTTTGTGTTTCTAATGCCTAGGAAAAACAACAGGAAAGCGGGAAGCATGGCAGGATTCACTGCTAGTTCTGAACAAATTTTTTACTTTACATATTTTCAAATGGTGCCCAAGAAAGGCACACTATATGCAAGGCATGAAGCATATACTTTATAATTGTCTCACATGAAGTATGAGGAACCAAGGAATTACATCTCAAATGTATATCTCAGCATGCTTTCTCCTTGTGCCATGTCTTTACACTGAAGTGACATGACTCATATTTGAGCTCTATAGATTTAAACCTAAAAGACAGAAAATGGTCCGTGGACTTTTACTTGATTAAGGGGGGAAAAATTCAAAAGACAAAAGGAGTAAGTTGGTAAAAAAATAAAGCCCACTATTTATTACATCAAGTATGCACTAGGCAGTTCCTAATTCACGGACAAAAGAAGAGTATGCAATACATAAATTAAAATAGTGAATATTCATTTAAGAGGGAGGAATTCTATTCTAAAGAATGAAGTATGCAAGCCACATCAAGATATCTACACCATCCACAGAAATAATCAAGTGAGCAAAAATTCTCTGTATAACATAAGAATAAGAAAGCAAATGATTCAATCACTTACGGAGAGAACTTCCCATCAACCAACTTGAAACGTCCAAGTCCAATTTCATATATGCGAATAGGAACACCCTCCCATATCTATAATGTAACATACCATACAGTCACATAAGCAATAGACACAAGCAAGCAGATTGGTAGCTCATTAAAAAATTTTGGAACCAGAAACATACATCCCAGACTATTGTCCTTCCGTCGTACCCGGCACTCATAGCTATCCGTGGATTGAAAGGATGAACATCTAATACATAAGACTGCCAAAAAGTCAATGATCATGTAGTCAATCTTTGAGGCAAAATTTAAAAAAAAAAAAAACAAAGATAAATTTCTGATGACAAACTATAGGATGGTGCAGATACAGTTTTCAGATTGCTAAGACAACTACAGTGGGAAGCACAAATAGTTCAATTATTTATATCCTGTTTTGTCAAATTCATCAAAAAATAAAGCTAAACAAGAGTTGCAGCAGTAAAAAGATGATGATCTGTTGAGAAGATTCTAAAAGTGATCCAGAATAGGCTGAAATAGGTAGGATAGACATAATGATGGCATAATAATTGTACAATATGAACAAACCACTTACCGAAGCAGAGTGACCAGTCAGAGAATGTACCAAGCTACTATCAGCAGCATTCCAAACGCATATTCTACAATCTGCATAAATTAGATGCAGTTCAACACAAAAGGTAAAGACAAATTTTACATCTTTAAAGATTCAGATGCAATGTCATAGGAAAGTTAATTATCTGCAGATCTACACATATAAATGTGGATCACCAATTTCTCTCAATTAAATAGACCAGGATCTACATTTGCAACAGCTATTAGGAAATCTGTTTTCCCCAATTTCTTTCTATGGCTTTGAGGTTTTCTCGATCAAAGCGTTCCATGTCATCTTAAGATGTGTAAACCTCAATTATCATCACAGAAGGCATTAACACAAGCTTTGCTTTGTTTCTGAACCTCAAGACATTCTTGGCCTCACTTTAAGATGCATATAAAAGATGATATTAAAAATAAAGAAAATGAACGCAGGAAAAGATTTCCCCTAGAACTAAAACATAAAATATTCAACATGTAAATGAAAAATCTACTTAAATTAATAGGAAAAGCCAACCATTCAAGACAAGTAGGAAAAAAATTTCCATGGAAATAAAACACAAAATTTGCACACATGTAAATGAAAATCTATTTAAATCAACAGAAAAAGCCAACCCATTCAACACAAGTTAAGTCCTCTGGTGATTATTATACCCATTATAGCTGCAAGCACAAAGCGATTATCCAAGCTCCACATAATCATATTAACACCACGAGGAGTTGGAAGAATTCTCTGACGTGGACCTCCCCGGGGCGGTTGTGGAGGCAGTGGCGGAGGTGGAACTTTCAGATGATATGACTTTGTCCAACGTACAGATTTTCCCTATGACAATATGTGTTGTAAGAGAAAGTGCATCCAAATTCTCAGCAGTATAGTTATTGAACTCGGTTACAGAATTTCAAATTTTACAGAGCTGATGGTGCAAAATAATTCTGGAAAAGATTCATAGAAAACAAAATATGCCTCCACCAAAACCACACAATGAAAACAATGATGGGAAACTAGTTCAGAGGACTCACATGGGATCTGCGTGATCTAGGACTCCATATAATTGCACTACCATCACGAGAGCAGGTAACTATGTTGTCATGACAGAACCTGGAATAATGAGGTTTAAGTAATAATTGGCCGGTACATTTTTCAAGAAGCATAAGGTTGACTTTGAGTACTATTCACCCAAAGAGAGATGTAGGAATCATTTAATTTAAGAAGACAGTAAATATGTTGAGAGAGAAGATATAAACAAACCAGGAATTTTTAAATTTTGGGATGTTCTCCTCCTTTAAAGTGTCAGACAGTGAAGATCTTGAAGCCACAGCACAGCCACTGCAGATGAAGCGGTAGTTCATATGAGACTTTATAAGGGAAAATTGTTTACAATCGAAGATTGACTAACCTGAACTGAACATAATTGACATCATTCTCATGGCCAGATAATACATCCATCTCATGAATCGGTTGTTCCGTCTCATCGGTATTAGGTTTACAGGCACTCCAAACCTGCAAGAGTTTGGTTCTTAATCAAGATATCAAACTAGGGTTACAGAAATATTAATGGATAAAAACTATAAATAGTGCAATAACAGATGAATCAAAAGAAGTCATTTCAAGAGTTCACATGTTCAACACACCCTTGCATAAGTATCAGAGCTACCAGTGACAAATACAGTTCCATTGGCATTGTAAGCACAACATAAGATCTGATTGCACTGCGGACCATTGCTTGTAGAGGGTCCATTACTAGATGAACCATTATTCTTACCTGCAGAAAATTTCTAAATTACTATGATTGTTCCTATTAGCAGTATTATGCTTAACAAAACAATTATATGGGCAATCATCTAACCAGCAACAGCATCTGAAGGTTTTGGCATATAAATTCGTGGACTGCATTGGGAATATCTAGCATCCCAGATTCGACAAGTTCCATCATCCGATGACCTACAAATTTCAGCAAACTAACTAACAATGCTCAAAGAATTCCGACAAGGAAATGCTTCAGATACTAAAAACACACAAAATTTTGACATAAACATAGGTGGCACCCGACATGTCACCACAAAAGAATATGATATATGTCATAGATAGCCACATCATCTCATAATGCCACGTTGAGATGATTTCATAATAGTCCATGAAATTAGCCTTTGGATTGGCACATCCTATGCGGCCATCAAATTGTGCCTCTGGATTGGCACAATTCATCTGGCATTAATTAAATTATAATGTGTTGTAGCAGCATAGGATGTAAAATCCATTTGTACAATTTTTTAGTATATATGGAGTTGGTGCTACGCGTGTGCCTTCCAGCCAGGTGTTAACAAAACATCCATTGCAAAATTCCAGATAGAACTTCCAGCAGGTCATGAGTGGAAAAGAACATATGAAAGGTTTTCACGAAACTCAAATATGAAATGAGACCTAAATAAAACTTAACTCCAGTTGTATAAGGGTCAAATCAAATCAGTTGATAAATTCAATACAACTATAGAAGCAATAACCAAATAATAATTTGAGAAAAGGGCTCACGATAAAAGCTGGTATACAGAGCTAGGCCTGGGACTAAATGCAATGGCAGTAACAGCTCCAGTGTGCCCTCGCAATACTGATATTGGCAACCCATCTGGCAAGCGCCACTGTGGCAGACCCAAAAGAAAAAGGTCAAATGATCAAAATAATCCTAGTCTTTGTGTGAGCAGCCATCAGACCATACTTACGTAAACGATAGCCTTTTGCTCTCAGAACCTACCATTACACCTTGATGGAGATGATTGATTGTGGTGGAGGTGAGTCTAGGATGAGAAATAAAAGGGAGGGGTGCGTAACAGGAGAGAGAGAGAGAGAGAGAGGAAAGATTGCGTCGTAATTGACAAAAAAATATTTTATTTAAGTCAACCAAAAAAATGCCAAATTCATTGAGTTGGGACAAAACTTTTACCAATGTAAAGAGTTCAACAAA
Organism: Aleurites moluccanus; assembly: GCA_948193065.1. Lineage (NCBI taxonomy): Eukaryota > Viridiplantae > Streptophyta > Magnoliopsida > Malpighiales > Euphorbiaceae > Aleurites > Aleurites moluccanus. The sequence goes on along the minus strand of CANXYC010647726.1, from coordinate 16,483 downwards.
AAATTGATAAAATTAAAAGGATTGACTTAAGATTGAAAAAAAAAGCACAAAAAAAAATCCAAACGTAAAAGTAAAGTAGGAGAGCCTTACTACTCGGATGACGAAATCATTAGAAGCAGATGCCACTAAAGCATTGTTTGAACTTACAGCCAAGTCCGTAATATCACCCTTGAGAGCACACAGTGATAAGACCAAATTAAAATAGAGAGGATAAAATAATTGCCAAAGATACACCTAAAATACCATATTTTTGCACATGCAATCTAACTCACTTCATGGCCTCGGCAGCTTGCCAAGCAAAATGCAGTTTCCATTGACCAAATCTTGACAAGACGATCATCCGAACCAGTAATCACATACCTTCCTGAGCGATCAAATATAGCTATAGAGAGACAAGAGAAAATGATTTCAAACTCGTCTGCTAAAATTGTTCAGAAAAATGCCAACCTGGAATTTAACATAAATATGGCAAAAAATGGAAAATCATAGACAAGATTTGGCAGATATTTGGACATAGCAAAAACAATCTTCATTTATTATTAAATTTTTGTGAGTTAAGAAATGCTTATGATTGTTTTTCGTTGGTGACACCAACAATTAAACATTCAAGTAAGTTATCAAAAATACACTGCCAAACAAAATTCTAACCCCCTTTTTTAACTCTGAAACAAAACAATGGTTCTTACTTACACAGCCCATAACCGACTAAATATAAGAGGTAAAAATACTACAACTTCAACAGGTAATTAATAACGCCATAACCTGAAGCACATTTGGTAAAAAAAAAACTCCAAACAAAACAATACCATCTAAAGAACAAATGCAACAAAACCAAAATGTTAATTTAAAAGTTCAAAGCACTAGAAAAACCATACCACAATATACAGCATCACGGTGTCCCCTTAACTTCTTAATGTTTTGCATCTTTTGCACCATGGTCAATGGCTTAGCAATCGCATAGCATGCAGAGCGAACAGACGGAGCTCGATGGTGCTTTGTAAAACCTCCTCCAATTTCCCTTAATCCTAAACCATGCACCTGATCAGCCTGCATGTGAGGCCAACGCAGGTGCACAGGGAAAGGATTAACTTGCTCATTCACACTTCTATCACCTGAAAAATAGAAAGAGCAAAGGTTGGGAAAAAGTAACAAGAAAGGGGAATTTGGAGAATGAACTCAGAAAGAACTAATAATGAAACTGGACCCAAGAAGAGGAGGAACACAGAAAGGAAAGCACTTTCAAAGAACTAAAAAATTAAGGAAAATGAACACATAATTAGAGAAGTTTGTTATTGCTGAGAATCCAGACAGGTTGTTGCCCCAAAGGTACATTTAAAGTACCATTAAGGAAGCAAGATAATGGACCTGGGTATGACAATAAAATAGCACTTCTTTATTCACATCTAGAGCATTATACAGTATAAGAACTCCACTAAACTGAATGTTCAGGGGAAAAAAAAAAGAACTTTTGAAATTCAACAAATTCTGAAAAAAGATTATTATGTCATTGACAAATGAAATACATGCCATTGTCAGGAATTTCCAGGTAATGTCATTGCACTGTAAAAGCCATGCCATGGTGAAGGAGTTGCCAAATGGAGCCATTAGCCTCCAAATAATCTTTAGCAAACTCCTATAACCTGGAGATGAAGGCTGTTATCCTATCATGCTTCTACAAAGCAAGGTGATTGGTCCTATCCCTCATCATTTTTGCATAAAATGAATGCACCTAGTGCTCAAGCCTACAACCTAGCAGTTGCAAGATCAAGAGTTTTCAAGGCAAGAAGCAACATTCGCTGAGGTACGCAATTTCATATAGAAATGTTGAATTTGTTTTGAGGGGGGGAAAGCCATATCAGAGTAGAGTGTGTCTACAGATTCATCTGAAAAATAATTTTATAAAGCAGTATGATAGTCTGGTATCACATACAATCCAGAAGGGAAAAGGAACCAGATCCCAGTAAAGTAGGAACATCAGCTGCATTTGGTTTATGTCCTCGAATCTTGCCGAGCGCAGGAGGGGCAATATGCTGTAGCATTTGCTTCAGAAGCTTTACTAGATGATCCTTCTCAATATGAGGATACCTGATAGTTGTGCAAATGGTAAAACCATAGATGTCCCATTAGCATAGCAAATAAAACAGAGTACACCACAACAAAACATTTAAAGCATAAAGCAAATAAAATTTTGAGTTTATGCAAACAGATACTCCCAGGTTATTCCTAAATACAAGGGCCTTAGTCCAAATTTGCTCTTAACGGAAACAGCCTTCCCCCTTTTTTACCTAATACCTTTCTGAGTCTTGCTATCAATGATTTGTTTACAACAGATTATTAAAATATTAACTTGATTGAGAAGGAGAAAACCATTCACAATTGGAGACGAACAACAAAAAATTTTCAATTCTTAATTTTACTGTAGGAAAGATGTCTTTAATTATTCCGGAAGCAGTGTAAACATCTATTAATTAATACCTACAGGGTTGACCAGCATTACTTTAAAAAGGAAAAAAAAAAATTAAGAGAATAAGGTTTTAAGAAGGCCGATTGATCTTCTGAAACCCCAGCCATCATTCAACTTTCAAGTGACAATTTTTGAAATACAGAAATGTTGCAAGCCATAGTTTATGCAAATAATAAGTGGAAAAATGACAACAGAAAATTCAATGACATAAGAACACCATATGGAAATAAAGTTTCCTCCCCTGGATATAAATTACATTCCTTGAATTAGAAACTAAAAAAACCCCATTTATTTGGAAAAAAAAAAAAATTGAAGCACATGTACCTATCCACCAATTTATTATAATTTAATGGAAGAGAGACACCATCATCATCATCATTTCGATTACATGCATCGCTTCTTGAAAACCATGCATGATATCTTCTTGGCAGAAGCTCATGTTCCAAAAGCTCATTCCAAAATTGTATAAAACTCCTTTGGCAAGGCCCAGAAGATAGAAAAAGCAAAATCAGAAAGTAAACTTCTCTAAGGTCTACATCTATTTCATTCCTCTCTTCTTGTTCAGACTGAGCCTTCTCCACCACATTATTTGTAGTACTTAAAGGCACCTTACTTATAGAAGAGGCACTCTTCCAGAAGTCCATTTTTAGTACAATCTGAGGAAACAAGCATTTTTTTAGTACAAAATATCACTAAAGCATCAAAATATCACTAAAGCGTTCTATGAAAAACATGGTTTACAAACAAAAGATTACCACAATTTGGGCATTGCAATCTCACAAAAACAATATAAATCCAAAGAACTGATGAACTTAGATTGGCATTAACAAGCACAGCCAGAAAAGAGATTACCATAGGACATGCTAGAATCTCAAGATACATGAACGCAAAACTGCTACAACAACAAATGTACAAGGTACTAGAAATGACAAACCCCCTAACACACACACACTTTATACACTATCCTAGTGCACCAGACTTCTCTTACACAGTACAACTCAATAATTATTTTTATATACACACTATATAATATATCTTAGAACCTGCCAAGGTTATGGCAATTGTATATTTATTCTCAAAAAATGTTTGTAAAGCATTATGCATGAATAAGTCTAGCTAACATACCATAGAACTCAGAATAAATCCTGCTTGCACTATTTTCCCGCCTGCTGGGAGCTTAGCTTAAATGACAGAGAGTTATCCCATCATGTAGAATACTATTCAACCAAAAGAAGAGTGTAGACATTCATGATTAACAATGGCATATATGGTATTATTGAAAAATGCAAGGTAACTCATAGAGTCCTCCAAGTCCACAACCCAGAAACGAACAGAGAATCCAAAGTATCTCAAAAATTGCAAGAAGACTAATGAGATTCTTTTAATATTATGTGTCAGCTGAGTTTATATTTTAATAATCCAGATACGAATTTCACTCATAGAACCATAATAGTCAGGTCCTTCCCTGTTAGATTGCATCCCATAAAAAAAATAAAAAAAATAATAATCATAACATAATTTCTACACCCTTTTTGCATCAATTCTCTGCCTTAGATGCCCTGAAAACTGTCTAAAAAGCCACTTGCTAACTGATCACTTGTCTCCTATTCTCCTGACTGTACTGCATTACATAAAGGGTCCTAACAGTGGTTCAGGACCCATCCAATCTCAACTACATGCTATTATTGATAGATATCTAGACTTATCAGAAGATTCTTGAGATATGTGAGAGAGTTTGCCTCAATTCGAAATTGAAGTTTTCCATTTTTCTTTTCATTGCTTTTTCTTTTTTTCTTTTTTTTCTTTCTCAGTTATTGTGCGGCTGTAGGCAAAACTGTTTATCCACCTACTAAAACTCCACAGAAACTGATACCTCAAGAGGTATTCTCGATTCTCAAATGCTTATTGTATTCAAAGACTAAGACTACTCAGTAACTTAATACTGTCTCGCTCGAGTCTATCAATAAACATAGATTACCATACAAAACTAATATGGAAAAACCAATAAGCAAACCCTCCATTGATAAACTTCATTTTCTCCAAACTGAATGCCGCATTATATTAATATTTAGGTTCAGATTGGTAACTAAACCAAAGAAAGTCACACTTAGATAGGCATTACAAACAACAATTAGAGACCAAAAAAAAATTAAAAAAGCAAACTCAATAAAACCACAACAAGAAGATAACCTAAGATTGAAATTGAACAACAATAAGATCTAATAGAAGAGATAAAGAATATCTTTTTTTATTTTCTTCTTCTCTTACCTTAAGAAAGAAACACCGAGCTCCTTTCACTCAGAGACGCAGAGAGAGATTGAGAAGGAAATTGGTAATTCGGTTCTAATTGGGTCTAAAATGGACCTCAGAAATATCAATTCAAAGGGTAAAGAAAGAGCAGAGTTTTACATTTTTTAAATTTGGTTATTGTCTCTCTAGTGCTTCTTTTCTTTTTTTTTTTTTTTTTTGCCTGTGCAGAGAAGAAGGAAAAATGGAAAAATGAACAACGAAAAGGAGGGATTTAACCAAAAAAAAAAAGGCTTAATCTAGGAGAGAATATTTTTGAGATATTAATTATAATTAAGGATGGGTTGATTAATAGGGCTATTTAGGGGTTTCAAATTAAAAGATTAGGGCACTAGTTCTGAAATGACTGATACACCCATCATACTTTTCAATGTCTCTCAATCCTAATGGATTTTATTGGGGATATATTCGTCTTATTGATAGTGAAAAAGGGCTATGCGTTGCTGCTTTACTAGTAGTGGTACTGGTATGATAAATGTAAAATTGTTGTGATTGATGGGTTTCCTTCTTTTTTTTTTACAATAATTTATTTAATTTTAATAATTTTTATGTTATCTTGTTTACGGAGGATAAGGAGAAAAAATCATTATTTTTACCTATTTTCTCTGTTAAGTACTTTTATAATTATGTGAGTATAAAAAAAATTTTAATTTTTCATATTTAATATAAAAAAAAATTCTCATTAAAAATTTTATTATCATTTTATTTGAAAAATACCTTTTAATCCCTTCTTTCTTAACAAAAAATATTTTTTAATTCCTTAAAAAAAATTTACTTTTCATAATTACAATTAATTAAAATAAATTTTATTTATAAATAAAATATTATTCAATTGATAATAAATAAATAAATAGTATTTTATTTATTTATTTTATAACAATTGATTAAAATAAGTAAAATAAATTATTTATTTTTTTACATAAATAAAACAAAATTTATAAATTTTAGATTTTTTATTATATGAAAACATTTTCAAATTATTTAAATTTAATTCAAATAAAGAGATTTATTAAATTTAATTTAATATTTATTTTATTAATATTATTTTTTATTTAAAATATTAATATCTCATATTATTAAAATAGTGATTATTTTATTATATTACTAATAATTTTTTTTTATTTTTAACACTAATTAATCAGTGAGTTTCGAATTATAACTTAATTTTAAAATAATCACATATTATCACTAAATTAAGATATTAATTATGTTTTTTCAATTTAATTTAATTTTAATATATTCTTTTTTTTTAACAAGTGCATTATTTTTCTATAATTTCATTCATATTTTATTTTTTACTAAATTTAATATATTTTTTTTAATTTATTGATTTAATTAAATGAGTTTTATTAATATTTAGACATTTTTAGTATATAATTTTAATAAAATTCATGTCTATTTATTGTTTAATATTAAAATTTAGGTGAATAAAAATAATTGTAAATATGAAAAATTATTAAATTAGATCAATAATAAATAAAATAATTTATTTATTTCATATCAATTGGATAGCAATTTAGTTTATTATATTTTATTTACAAATAAAATTTATTTTATCAATTATAATTAGAAAAAAGTATAAAAAATCCCTAAGAAATTAAAAAGTAATTTTTACAGAGAAATGAAAGATTAAAAGTTAATTTTAAAATACGAAGATAACAAAATTTTTAACAAATCGCTTTTTTGTACCAAACATAAAAAATTTAGAGGCTTTTTATATCACGAAATTGTAAAAGGGTTTAACAGGGAAAATGAATAAAGATCAAGGGCTCTTTTATCCCTTACTCCTTATTTATTTAGTAATTTTATTTAAATTATAATTTTTTTTTTAAATTATTGAAGTTGAATTATAAATGAATCAAGTGATACTATAGTAATTTTTATTAAAAATATTTGATTAAATCTTTGAAGTTTCTTTATGATTTTTAATTATTAATGTATGTTAATAGTTTATAATTTTTTTTACATATCATATGGTTGTAAATTTGACAAGCAAATATAACTATAACACCTAAATACTTTATAGTTTTAATTGATTAAACGTATAGTTTTAATTGACTTTGATATATAAAACATTTCCTTGCATCGTGCTTAATATATAGATTTAATTTATCTTTCATTAAATCATAATTAAATATTAGTTAATATAAAATTTTCTGAAAAATAGCTTGTGGCTTAGTAGTTCCATATTAATAGGTGAATAATTTTATTTATTATAAGAATTATTATGTAATCTCTATTTGTATAACATTTTAAATTTAGAGATTAACATAAATAAAATAAAATTTGTAATACTTAATTGGCAAGATGCGTGGGTAGAAAAGAAAAAATATAAATATAATCCTTTTGTCAAGTTAGCAGAAGTAAAAATAGCATTAACAATCAATGCTATTTTGAGAAACTAAAAAATAAATCCACTTACAAAAGTAAACAATACAAGACCTAGACTTTCCTCTGAATCTTTTTGAATGCTGGTTAATCCAGTCAAATACATGGGCGACTACAATAATTTACAACAACGACAATGTCCCTCAAGCATCAATAAACCGGATATCAAAGGTCTGAGGATGTATCTGCCACACATTCAAGGCTGCATATTCCTCTAAGCATTCTTTCAATTGAGCTTCACTGTAACCCTGTTCATAAACAAGCATTTCAGTCAATCATACTACATGTAATTTTGAGGGGAAAAATGCATATTTCATCATAGGTAGAATAAGCATTTATTCGGCTCAAGATACAAGTCAACTCAGCATTATCAGTAAAGAAGGGAATTTTAAATCTGAACACCAAGACCTCCAAATTTGATTATGATATGTCCAGCCCTTAAGTTGTACTATCAGTTCAGAGAAATCTTGTACAGTCCCGAGTTATGCATTTTTATTTTTTCAAACCACCAAGCAATAATAAATAAAATTCACTTACCTTTCTAGAGATCCAGTTGAGTGCATGGGCATAGCTCACGTCCATGGAGTTAGTCCTTGCAGCTTCATCTCTCAAGATTGAATATATATCAGAGATGGCATCCAGACCAGACCTCTGACGATCATCAGAATATAAAGAGAACTTTGACATTTGCATTAATCTTAATGCTTCATCCACATCACTCTGAGCCACAGTTTCTGAGAATCGAAGTCTTGCTAAAGCCTGAAACCCAATGAAATCAATTTCAAGCTCCTTGATGTAATAAAAAAAAACAAAGATGCATTACAGATTTATGTTGCAATTTCCTTTTTGTGGGAACCGCCACCTTTTGTCCAATCCATCAGTCAGCATAAAATCAGCTTTCTAGCCTATTGTTTTTTCTTTTGATTCTTGACCACAAGTGTTGTCTGATCAGAGAACACAGTGGATTGAGTGAGTAGAATCCAGGTATGTAATACTTCAAAGTAACAGCCCTACCTGGGCGAAACATGTTGCCCTCCCTGCACCATTTTCAGAGTCTAGGAACAGTGTCTATTACAAGAAACAAATGAAAATTGGGACTCACAGCTGATATCCGGAGGATGCTGAGAAGAGTTCTAACAGTTGTATAGGAATGTGGGGTATTTGATTTAGCTTCTTCTTGTCGAATGCTGGAATACGCTGTAGCAATATACTCCTCCAATTCCTTGGGAACATAAGGTGACAATCTCCTAGCAGCCGAAATATATGCTCTGCAAAGCATTGAATCAAATGGTACTCATTTTAAGGCATTTAAATTCTGATCACTTAAAACCAGTTAATTCTACAGAAACCAGTTATTTTATTCTGAATATTTCTCAACACGTGAGAAAAAATAAATCATTAAAAAAAATTAGGAAGCTCTATTACCAAAGCGAAGCACTCCCTTATTAACCATGCACACAACTTGACATTGAATTTCACAGAAATCTATCAAGCTTTGAAATCTAAGTGTGGGACTATGCAAGCAGTAGCATGTGAATCCAACAAATATGCACATGACACACATGGCTTTATCAGCAACCCAACAATTATATAATTTGTCAGCGCAAGTGGCTACTATATTATTCATGATGAAAACAAAAGATGCTCAAATACGAAGAAAATTCCGAAGGAGGTACTGTGAAGTTGGTATTCATAATTGATTTCTCATAAGAAATTTTGATATTTACCGAAGAATAGATGGTTCAAGAGGAGTGAAACCAAGAGCAGGGGATTCTTTATTCTGGTGCACATAAACAACGTGCCTAGCCATTTCAAGATCACTATCCATATCTGCTCGATCAAGGATCAACCACAGGAGATCAAATCTTGATAGAAGAGCAGGAGGTAGATTGATATTTTCAGCAGGAGTTCTCCTAAGGTCATATCTTCCCCTACAACAAAAATTACATGACCTCCATAGTCAATAAATAGGGTTTCATATTTAGACTTACTCATGCAAAGAAATGAGAGGGTTTCATTTTGTTTGTAGGATTATAAAAAAAGTGCCATGTATTAACAGCAAGAAATAAGTAGCAAGTGAATTAACAACTGAAAATGCCAGGAAGGTTATACCAGGCTGGATTTGCAGCAGCAAGGACAGCAGTTCTTGCATTCAGAGAAGTTGTGATCCCAGCTTTGGCAATGCTGACCGTCTGCTGCTCCATAACTTCATGAATTGCTGTACGATCTGATTCATCCATCTTGTCAAACTCATCAATAGCACATATACCCATATCAGCTAGAACCTGAAACAGATTAACAGTTCTCCATTTGAATCACAAACATCTCAATAATAAACTCTAGATATTAACTTATTGAAATTGGAAAATTAAAAGATTAAGACAATCCATTGGAACAAGTCCAATATGATAGATTTCTTGGTAGTACGTAATTTTATGCCTGCACAAACAGAATCCACATTTGTCTGTCATAGTACACATCAAAGTAGAAATCAAAATCAATTTAAGCAAAATTAAACTGTTGCACAACAAAAAGAAGTACAAATCTCACCAGAGCTCCCCCTTCTAGGACCATCTCATTTGTAACTGGATCCTTCTGAACGGCAGCAGTTAGACCAACTCCACTGCTTCCTTTGCCAGTAGTATACACTCCTCTAGGCGCTACATTTATTATGTGCTTCAGAAGCTGACTTTTGGCAACCCCAGGATCACCCATCAAACATAAATGTATATCTCCTCTAATCTGTAATTTTATTAAATTGCAATATTTTATTTACTCTACTTTAAAAAGAAACACATCACAGAAAGCTCTAACTAGCACCATCACAATCATAAATATGTTCTGGAGAAACCTTATCCATTGACAGAAGAAATGAAAGAGCTCTAAATTACTATTTATAAGGAAAAACCTTCTTTTAAGCAGGCAGGAACAGAGATTTACAGAGAGTATGTACTGGAGAAACCTTATCCATTGACAGAAGAAATGAAAGAGACCTCTAAATTACTCTTTATAAGGAAAAAGCTTCTATTATGCAGGCAAGAACAAAGATTTACAAAGAGGATAAGTTATCCTGCTTTTCAAAACAACATGACACAGAAGCAAAACCAGAACCAGACAGATATAAATAATGTCCTCCAATGAATTGAACAAGACACTCTTCTGAAAGCCCCGAAGCACAGGCCCTAGAAGCAAAGAAAACCATTTATCCCACAGCAGATTAAAAAGCAACCTCTTATTTGACTTTATCACTTGTAAAAATGATAAGCATAAATGGATCTGCCTACAAGTGTAAGAGCACCATGCAGGAATATATGCATTACCTTCATTCCATCCTTCAGCTTCCGATGAGGAGCACCCACAAGAAGAAGAAGTAATGCTTTTTTAATATCTTCGTGTCCATAAATTTCAGGTGCTAATGATCGAGCCAACTTATTATATATATCGCCATCCTCAGCTAAGCGTGTGATCTGCTCTTCCTCATCTCCTCCGAGTTCATACCTGTGATAAAGCACAGGCGAGTAAATCTGCTGAACTGTTGTTTGGTCTCATTCAAGTCATGCTTTTACATTCCAATATGTGTGTGTGTGTGTGTGTGTGTGTGTGTGTGTGTCCTTATTTCACGGATTTATTTCAGCAAATGAACTTTCTTTTATCCAAACCACATAAATAGCAGTTAAAAAGAAAAATATAATACATGAATCTTCGATTCATTTCGCTCTCATGACTCCCTTTTTTTTTCAATTAATAGGGAAATTTCCATCTTTTTTTACTGAAATGAGCCTATCATCTCTTCTCTATTTATAATTCAAATTACAATTAAAAATATTGAAACTAATCACAAATCCAAATCCCTGTATAAAGAGTAAAAATTTTATTCCATTTCACATTGTCAATTTCCCAATATTAGTAAGTAGATTGACAAGTATTAGTAAGTTATTATGAGATGTAACATATGATAGGTTCCCAATACATTGCAACGTCTATACTATGTTCACGTAGAAGGAAATGGAACAGAAGAGAGGGTAAATAAGAAAACTTCAGTTCATTCTGCTTATTCTTTTCCAATTTGTATATCCCATGTAATACATTTTCCCCCACAACATCATAACCAAAAAGTCAAAAGAAATTCAAATTTATGATTTCATTCTGAATCCCATATTTTCTTCCATCTCCCTAAGATTTCATCAATCTTTACAAACATAAGTTTTATCAATGGAAAAGAATAGGTGGTAATCTATATCATCTACCATTAATAAAGTAATATCTGCATGGAAACTGGTTTTATTTCTGGATGAAAGACTTCAGGTTGTCGAAAAAACTACCGGTTTGAGTTCAGTAATTAAAAGAGGACATGGAAAAAAAGAGAAATATTGCTTCAATATCGGCAAATGGGTGAGCAAAGTAATATGGAGAATTCCAGTGATTATAAGTTCTTTATGATAATGGAGAACTGAAAAATTGCTTACTCTTCGTATTTTTTCTTGAAATGAGTGACAGACATGGCCTCCAAGTATGTATCAGCAACTAAGCCAGCACGAAGTGCTCTGAAACCAGTGTAAGGAATTGGGAGAAAGATCCCTGATAATTCAATGACATCACCTGGAGCTACCTGAGAATGTCCAAAAACAAAGTGTCAGATACAAGCTAAATGTTTCAACAACACATCAGAAATGTAAAAAAACCACTTAAGCTTAAGGATGAATGAAAAAATAAATCTTCATATCCAATTATTTGCCCAAGAATTTTCTTCTCTTTTCTTCTCCCTCTGGATAGCAAATTCTGAACATAGCAGGCCATAAAGGAAGTCGTGTTTTTATCCATGAAAAAAGTTTATCCAAATTGATTGAGCTATTTTATTTTTGCTAATTGTTGCTTTAACTAAGAGCTTAAGCATCAAACAAACTACAGTTGGGTTCTTTAGATAACAACTCGAGGCACAGTAGCATAAGTATCTGAAATCCAGTGAAGTTTGTTATTCTGAAAGTATTGGAGTGTGTCCTCGGCAAAAATTCATGAAATCACTAACCTTTCTTGTGAGTTCTCCTCTAAAATGAACAGTCATCGACCGTGGAATGTGACCTTTAGGAACATGTTCTGCCAACTCTTGAATCTTGGCCTGCAAAAAAACACAATTATATTACAAAACAAAACACAACTAACTGTTGTTTGCTTTTGATATGTTATGCTAAAAACGAAATTAAAAAATAAGTACCTCCTGAAATCTAAGGAACTTTGATGCTCTGAGTTGAAGAATAAGGTTTCCATTCGCTCTGTTTGTTTTACAGTGCTTAGATGGGCACTCAAACAAGGGCATGAACACTCGAGCAGTTACTTCCTGTTTGATGCATAAGAGAACAAATACTTTAACACTACCATCATAAAATAAAAGTCTCCTAAAGAAATTCCAAAATCACAATACTAGGCTTAATTAGTAGTAGGGGAGGGAGGTTGGTGTCGAGCCATGGAGAGAAGGTAAAATGAATGAATATTATTAACGGCCAATATTTAAGCCAGATATTTCTAACAATAAGATTAAAGAAAACCTTCATTTGAAACCCGCTAAGAATATATTGGCCAGTGAATCTGACAAGACTAGATTCGGTTATGTCTTGATGGTTTGTACTCATTACCTGATAAATTTCAAAACCGCAGTCTTCACATGTATACACCGCTACTTGCATCAGTGGCTTCACATCCGAACATCGTGTCACAATACCAGATATCCTTACAAGCTGCCCAATATATGAAGCCTTAACCTCTCTGATAGTAAATGCCCGTCCCTTTGAAGGTGCTCTGACATAAACTTCACTGAATCAAGAAATAATAAGGATTAAAGCAACTGATTATGTCCACTATATCAAGTAACAGCCCATACTTTTCAGAACTATATAACATATATGAGTCGCATAGACATATTCTTTGCAGAACCACAATAATACATTGTATTTAGCAACAAATTATATGCTCAAAAACAAATGTCTAGCTCAGATCCCAATAACTGATCAAAGAGCATTTGGACAGACCCCATATTATGTTAAAAATAATTTATCAATCATCATAACATCCATTAAAATAAACTATCTCTAACTTCAGATGCTAATATGCTATAGCAGAAAGCAGTCTAGCAACACAAGTGCCAGAATACTCAAATTGAGATAATTCAGCAACAGATTACATCCAAACAATTCATCTGTAAACAAATATTGTCTAGAACAAATTCAACAGCATTCCAAGCAAATGAATACTCATTCGTGAAACCCACTAGGAACGCTTGATCTCTGCAGGAATCTTCTGATGCGGATCAGAACCATCAGCATTCTCATTTGCATCCTCAGATCTTTGTGTCATTAATATGTCATGGTCATCATCTAGAAATGCCTCAGTCGGCTCAGGCATCAATTCATCAATTGCAGCAGCAAAAATTCCAATATATCGATGGGTATTCTCAGTAATCCGTCTAAAGAATTCCTCATCCAAGTCTTTATACTGCAAAACATTTACTTAACGACATTAGGGTTTTAGATTTCCAACCCAAATACCGAATTGGGAACTGGTATTAACAGAATAGTATCCAACACATAATACAAATAAAATTTACATTGAGGAGGTCTTCGAGATCGATCTGGACTGCACGAATCTTATGATTTGCAACATCTTGCTGAAGAGCAAATAATAAATTTCAATTAGAGCTGAATTGAAATTATAATAGAAATTAAAGTGCGAAGATTGCCTTTGAAACTACCAATCACATTTGAGCAACCAACAAATAGGGTTTTTAGGGTTTTTAAAAGAAAATTCATGGGTATTAATATTTGGAGACAAAATGGAGTAATTGTTAAAGAAAAAATGGAGAGAACTTACAAGAATGTTGGTGTATTTGGCTTCACCATTTGCATCGGCGAAGTTGGAAAGAAAATCCTTGGCCAGAACTGGAGAAATAAGAAAACAATATTGTACAAATCAAAAAGACAGAGAAGTGATCAAAAAAAAGAGCAAAAGAAAGGAGAGCTAACCTTTGTCTGCGTTGAAGTCTAAATCCTTCATGGTTTGATGAAACAAAATGGATAGAGAGTGAGAGAATGGAGATGAGTAGATGAGAAAGAGGGGAGGAGGAGGTGGTTTGGCGCCAAATGATAAAAGGAGAAGAGGATTTTGGCGGGAAATAATAAGCTCGGCGCGAAAAATAAGTGATATTATCTCAGGTGCAGCGTAATAAAATGTTCGCGTGCGCTCATGATAGGCACTCCGTGAGGAAAAAGGAAGATATTAAAAAGGACAAATTACAAATTAATCTCTGAATTTTAACCTTAATAACTAATTGATCCCTACATTTGGTAAAATATATTTCATAATCCTTTTATTTTGACACGTCCAAATTTCAAGCAATTTCCGTTAAAATTAAGGCATTTTAAATATTTATCAAGAAAAGAATAGCAATTTTGGTGTTTACTAATTTCAAATTTTTTTCTTTTACTCTAAATTTGATTTAGATTTCAGTTGCTAGAATTGATATAATTCCAATTTTGATATGTATTTAATAGATTTTTATGAGAAATATTTATTATTTGATTAACGAATTGTGATTTGAGAAATGACAAAAAGAAGTTTTTATGGAGATAATTGGGATGAAAAATTTAAGGATGAAAGAGAGGTGTTTTAATTTTTTTCATAGATATTTAATGGAAAAATAAATAAAATGACTAAATAATTTTATAGTGTGAAAATAAAGGATCATAAAATATATTTTACTAAATATGGGGACTAATTCATTATTAGAATCAAAATATAAGGATTTATTTGTAAGTTGGCCAATTAAAAATAAAGCTATAGTCCAAAAGGGAAAAGAATTAATTGAATGTGGCTGCTGGGATTCGAGCCCAGGTCTCTACGGCCACAACGTAAAATTCTTACCACTAAACTACAGGCACTCTATTAGCTTTATAATAAATATTATTAAAATAGAAAAATTAATTTTTATTTATGCACAATTTTTAAAAAAAATATTTAGACTACTTGATAATTATCAGAGATTCTAAATTTACTCTAATTTTCATATTATTTTATGAATGTTTTAAACCATACAATTTAGATATTCATATATAAGAAAATACAAAAATTAATTATGTACTAATTACTATTTGAACGAGTTACTTCTACGCAAGGCTTTTATTTTAGCAAGGTAAAAGGATGAATTTATACCATATCATCTGATGGTTGTATTGAATATTAAAACTGTGTGTAATATAACTATTAGTTATTATATGCAAAAACATATGCAAAAACTTATTTATTTTTAGAAATTTAAGATTTATTAACTAAAATATTATTTTTTTTTAATTTAATTTTATTGGACTTTAAAATATTAGTTCATGGGCTTATAATAATCTTTATATTTAATTTTTTTCTTTTAACATTGAAAATATTTGATGGGGAGAAACTGTTAAGGTGTAAATCCTTGACCATGCAACACAAACTATAAAGATAATATCTATATATATTTTAAGTTATAATGTCATTCTCATCTTGATTACGAAATCAACTTCAGCCAAAGCCAAGGATGATAATTTTACTCATTATGTTGGATACCAAATCCTACTCCATCATGATAAGAATGATAATATTTATTTTTAAAATCGAACTGAATTAATCGATCAAATCGAATTAATTAAAATTTGATATTATTTTTTATTTGATTTAAGTTTGGTTCGATTAAATTATCAACTTTCACTTAAAAAAAAAATCAATATTACCAATAAGTCTTAAATCTACGACCTCTTAAATAGTTATCAAACTATTAATCATTTAATCCAAATGTTAACTGTTAATAATTTTCTCCTCAAAATACTTTTATATTATTAAAATAAAAATATTAATAACCTCTTTTTAAAATAAATAAATAATAAATTTTAAGTATATGATAAAATAAATTTAATTTTTAAAATAGATAGAAAATAATTTTGAATATATTATAAAATAAATTTAAGTTTTTAAAATAGATTAATGGTAAAATTAAATATATTGTAAAATAAATTTAAGTTTTTTCACATTGAAAATTAAATTTCTTTTATTTTTATTTACACACAAAATTTATTATTTTTAAATTTCTTATTATCTTTTTATTCTATTACTATTTTAAAAATGATGTTTATATATTATTTATTTCAAATTATTCTATTAAATTGCTCATAATATATATATATATATATATATATATATATATATATATATATATATATATATATATATATATATATATATATTTTAAAAAAAAACATAGTTTTTAGTATAACTCAATTATATATATATATATATATATTATCACAA